>WAAG01067025.1:0-23154 GCA_013390105.1 Tichodroma muraria
TATGCTAATAATACAAAATTAATGAAGTGAACATGTTCAAATTTTTTCAGAATGAGCTCTTTCTAAAGCCAAGTTAGCGCTAGTAACTGATTTGAAATAAGTTACTTTTCTTTTTTTTAAATAAACATAAGATTATTTCTAAACCCTAATAGTAGAATCTTTGACCCAAAGCAACATGATAAATAACTAAGCTGCAAAATAAGTAACAGTATAACCCCCTTTTTTTAATGTGTGTGAATTTGTGTGGTTTATTCCATAAAGCATGTCATATAACCAGAATATTTTGTGTCCCGGATTTTCTTCAAGTTCTGTTTGCCATTGCTCTTTATGGTGAGTAATAACTGTACCGGAACTAACTGATTGCAGAGAGTATAAAGTAACATCTCCACATTTAGGAGTATTTCATACCCAGTTTGGGCTGCATTTGTGCAATTGCTATGCAAGAAGAATGAGTGAAGCCCTTCAACTGTAAAAATGGATGATTCAGCAAACTATTGCTTATATGAGTCACACTTTGCTGAGCAGATTTCTCATCTTAATGACTGTCTACACCATCCTGAGAAAGCATTCTGAAGAAAAGTTGTAAGTGAAGTAACTCTGACCCATTGCACCCCTGCTTTGTAGGCAGAAACTACATATTATCTATAGTCAGCTTGTCTGGATCTAGCTGGCAGTTTATAAATTGGACATGTGCAAATTCAGGTTTGTTTGGCTGCAACAAATCCCATACTTTCAGATTCGTTGTCCACATACATTAGCCCAACACTGGCAAATAAATCTGCAGCACAGAATGATTTTATTTAGCAAATCACTGATTTATCTTTGGGATAACCAACCAATTTCAGCAGTTAGGCTGATGACCTTACCTTTGCATAGAAATCCCAGGTGAAGGATTTATTCTGCATCTCATGCATGAAAGGACAGGAAAGCCAGAAGAAAACGTTCAGAAATTGTTTTAAATGTTTTTTAAGGGCCAGATTTAACGCTTTAGTTGCAGAAAAGCATTCTATGGTTATCGTATTTGTAAAATGCTTTTTGGAATGAGCTCTATGTAAATTAAATTCCCAAATCAATTATTGTCTCCCTATGAACAAAACTCATCAGCTCAGATTATGGTCTTTTTTTTATTTTTTTTTTTTCCCCCTCAAATAGCAGTTTTCTATGCAGGTCATAAGAAGTTCAGTCCCAAATGAGAAACTTTTCAAAGGTTGTGTCCAATTACAAACCAGTAATTTAGGTCAGCAAGAGTATGTGGCCAATTTGTAAGGCAAGATGATGCAAGGACTGTGTAACTGAGTTTACTGCAAAACTGATATTTTTTTAAGTAAACCTAACTTTCCAAGGTTGATTACTTCTATATTTGTTGAATTATTTATCCTAGTAAAGAGCACTGCCCAGTCTAAGAGTCTCTAGTTTCTTATCTACCCTATTTACATAATTGGCAATGACCTGCATGTGGAAAGCAGTAAAAGATTGATTGCTGTCCTGTATTGAGGAGCATCTGCCAGAAATGCATGCTGTCTTTTAAAAGTGGAGGTACTTTTTGGTTAAATAATGCTTTCCTTAACAATTCCAGTCTTAATGTTACCAACATGCATACCAAATGTGGAAACCTTTTAAATCTTTTGACTTTCCATTTATTTGCCAGATCATAGACTAAAGGTGAGCAAGGGTATCCATTTTACTAGAAGTCCTCAGGTAGATACTCTGTGCTATACATCACCTACTAACTGTGTCTGTCACTCACAAATGGATAATTACTTGGAGGGCAACAACTGCAGTCCAGTCACTTTTGATATGCAGAAAAATGTTTTGGTTTTGTACCTGTGAGGAATGGCACAGAAATCTTTTCCTTATATTCAGTGCAATCTTTAGGGTTCTGATCACGATCACTATAATAAAACTCCAGGACTGCGGAAACATTTCCCCAGTTTGTCTAATAATGCTCTACAAAGAAGTACAGTTTAACATCATTTTATAGCTGAAGAAATTGTGTGTGAGAAAGCTAAAGTGACAAGACTGAGGCCATGAAAACAGCTAAGCAGAGATAGAAAACAATTGAAGCTGTCTATGTTGTAGTACTTTGGCCACATTCGTGAAGGATTTATATAATTTTGGATAGAAAAAATTCAAACATTGGGCTCTGCTCTGAGTTTTGGAATTTTGAGTTGTGATCTCAGCTGGGATCAGTATCCAACTGATTTATGGTTATTTAATACTAGGCTATTCTTGGAAGAATGCAAACATACATATTTTGCCTTATATATTGGCTTAATACTGAAGCATGCTTGAAATCACAAAGAAGAGAGGCTATCTTAAGAAGGATGTGAACATAGCTAAAAAAATTCACTGTGTTTACTGAATTTGGGGGCTAAAACAACATCCAGTCCCACCACAAGGTGACAGATGATGTTCTCCTTTAAGTGAATGGATTCTGAAAAAGAACAAAGAGTGAACAAAGGAAAAGTTTTTCATTCAGAGAAGTTAAAGGGCCACTGCTTAAATTCCACATTTCAGGCAGAGATGAACCTGACAGGAGCACACCTGCTTTCTCCCAGAGAGCTGTTCATGCCAAGTCTTTGGAAAAGGGAAAGCCAAACATTCTGTAGCCACTGAAGATACAGAAGGAAAGTGAAAAGAATTATCTTTCTGTAAACCCTATCAGCAGTTAAAACTGTTTTGTCTCACTGGAGCAGTGCAGAGCTGCTAAGCTGGCCTGTAGGTCAGTGTCTTCATATTACAGACGAGAAATTTAGAGACTACTCAAACTATAACATCAAGTGAAGAAACTTGATTTGTGGCCTTCATAAATCCAGTCTTCTGTTTAAACAAGAAAAAGGCTTTTGGATTGATTAACCATGCCAAGAAAGGATTTGGAAATACCAGAGTAGAAACCTCTAGCCTTGCTCTAGTTCAAAAAGATAATTGTTAAGTAAACAGAACTTTCAAAGCAAGAGCTTTGCTCTGCATAGCAAATAAGCACTTAATCAGGCATGTGAATGGAAGAGAGGCATCTCAGGTATTTTCTGAAGGTAATTTAGGGGCACTTAGGACTGCTGTTATGCGCTTGAGTTGGTACCCTGACTAGATATATGGAAGTGGTCAGAAGAGATTTTGGTAAACTAAGTAAGGTTTCACAGCTACACAGAAGACTGAAGAACATGGAAACGCAAAAATTGCTAGGAAGCACTTCAGATTTGTTTTTTTGTTTTTATTGTTTTCTAGTCCCACATTTGAGAAATATGGAAAGAATCATGCTTAAACTGAAAAAGGATAGAATAAAAACCCAGAAGAAGCTGTGTAATACAGAATTGAATTATGCATGCATATATTTGAAGTTCTATATTGAGAAAGAAAAGACACAACGAGGAACATGAGGAAGTGCTGGGAAGAAGATGCAAGTGTTCTGAGGGGAATTACTGTTGTTCATTTCCTCAGCTGGTTAGTCTGCCTTTGGGTGAATTACTGAGAAGGTGCATCACAAGTTATGTCTCTGTGGCTGCAAGGGCTGTGATTACAGTGGACTTCCTGCATGGAATTTGCTCAGGTCTGTTGCCAGAGCAGGGTTGGTTGGGAGGGAGGGGTTCCTAGCTGGGCAGGAAGCGTGGCAGCAGGGGCTGCTGGAGGGAGCTCTGCGTGCTGGCCGCTCTCCTCCCTCCCCTTTGCCCCCCACACTGCTTCCAGGGGTTGCTTTTTTAGCCAGCTGACACAGGACACCTTTGCCACTGGACTCCACGGGCCTCTGGGTACTGTTACTAGAGAAGGGAGCAATGTGGATGTTCTCCATGGAAAGGACTAAGCGCACTTGTTGTCCTCTAGTTCTCTAGTCAAAACACAGCATAAATTCATTTGTGCAGCTGAGCTGCAACTTCTGGAAGCTGCTGCATCATATTCTGTCCCCTGCCGCGCGTTTCCTGTTTGTAAGAGGTCACCACCAGTTTCCAGGAATACTTAACAGGATACAGTTAGATATTTTTTCCTCTGTATACATCGAACATATTTAGAATAAACACATAAGTGATTTCCCTCAGCCTTTTTTTTTTTGTTTGTTTTTTATTTTTTTAAGTGTTGTGGAGGAATGTAATTTCATCTGCAAAATGGACAAAATTTGCCAACATGAACTTTGACTTATGCATCCATAAAAAGAAATTAATTGCAAAACTAACAGAATTTTCCTTTTAACTGTTCACATTTCCAAATGGAAATAAATTGCTTTTAGAGTGTCTCCCGCAAATAAGTAAAGCTAAATTCACTGGATAGATTGAATGATATATTGCTTCAAGCAAAATATTTCTTGTGAGAAGAATTAATAATGAATATTAAAAAAGAGATAGGCACAAACATCTAGAGCCAGGCTGAGACTTCAGCCCATACAATAAAGGCACATGCCACCAATGTAGGATAATTCTGTGGTTCTTAAAATTACACTCTATTATATTGTGCCAATCATTTGCTAAATCTGCCATCAAAACCACATACCTCAGTAACAGAGGGTTTTTTTTACAGGCAGCAAACCTGTTATTTTCCTGACTTAAAGCCATATGGTCTCTCTCAGACTTTCCTCTGCAGCACAAATTTGCTTGTAATATTGAGATTAATTCTCTGTTAGGTAAATGCTTGTGAATCACACCTTTACCCATCTGTCATCCTGTGTTAAAAGCGTGGCACTCCTGTATCTACAAACATTTCATTCACCTTGGGATTTTGAGTGATGCTCTCAGACTACATTTTCCACAGATTTTATTTTTATTGATTATTCAGTTTCATGTCTGTCTGTCTTGTGTTCAGTCTCCTGTGGTGAAATGTGATTGTAATGGGTGAAGTCACCGAACTGCTGACCCTGATTCAAGGTAGATTTTCTGAAAATAGTCCAAATGATCCCATTTTAATGGACAATAGATCAGAAACTGTCCTGCACAGAGGCTCTTTGCATTGCTGTTATGTGTTTGTGCTTTTGAATATGTAAATATTGCTTTAGATTTTGTAATTAACTTTATTCTGACAAAAAACGATTTTCTGTTCACTTGATAATAATTTTGTTTGTAAAATAGTTTATAAAAAACAGTTCTGTGTTGAATTTTTTTTATTTGTAAAATGTATTTTGACGGTGGTGAGCATGTTAAAATTTCCAAACTCACACTGAGAGAAATAAATAAAATTGCTTTTTAAGGAGAAGACATTCCTTTTCTCTACGTGTGTACACAGTGATGCCAGTCCTTTGCTGGAGCTTGTAAAGCCAACTGTACAATGAGAGTAATGTGACATTGGGAGGGGATTAAAGAATAAATCAACAGTGTTCTATGTTCCTGCTGACTTCCATTTTTTAATAGATACAGGTTGGAACTAATTTTGCACCACATTTAAAATATTCCAAGACCTGTTCTTCTTCCTGTTTACAGAGGCCTTGCCAGTGTTATGATAGAAGTAAAAATCACTGGCTTTACTTCCCATCTTTTTTTTTTTTTTCCTATGTAAAGGCTGCTGACATTTCAAATGACAAAACTAGTTTCCTCCAGTTCTCAAAAGAGGAAGCCTGACTTCAGTGAACATGTGAATCAGAAACTACTGCCAAATGGAAATGATGTCTTTTAGGGTTAAAGCTTCAAAGAAGGGATCTTGTATTATCAGCACTGTGCTTACTACATAAGGAGTAGCATAAAGCCAGACAATGACCTTCAAATTTGAATATGCAGAAGGTACCTTTACTAGCAGGTCTCCCAACTCCCACAAGAAAAGAGGATTTGGCAGCCAAACTAAGGAACTTCTGCTGTCACTCCCATGTCCATCAGACAAGGAAAAGCTCAGAGAGGTAAAAAAGGGCAATGTAGGTGGGTGGCAAGGTGGAGTGCATATTATTTTTACCCATCCTTTCAAGTTCTGAGAGGAATAACTGGATAGATAAATCAAGTAGCAAGCCACAAGGATCATTTTGTAACTCTTTTTACTTTGCTAAACCTAAAGTGGCAGGGAATCAGGACTTCAGCATGTTTGTGAATTTTTAGAGATAGAGTCACCCATTAGGTTCACAGAGGAAGCCTCTTGGTATCTGAAGAGGGAAAAATTCTTTTATTCTAGTGAAACAGCCTGTGCTGTTTCTCCCTGTTTCGCTCTACAAGTTCCTCTTTTTTGCAAGCTTTACTATGATTGGGATGCAAATTAAAAGACAGGGTGGGGAAACATAGATTATGACCTATGACTGAGCAATTTAAAATAGAGTGAAATCTAAATACAGGTGTAAATAGAAATAAAAAAAGCAGTAGAAATAAAAGTCGAGGTCACATATACTCAGCAGAGTCATGTTGTTTTTATTGTGGGAGTGACAAGGGACTCCAACAGAAGCACAGATTTCAACTGTGCTCATTGCTGCTCAAAGACAGCATATAACAGGTATCTGCTTCTAAGTACAGCCTAATTTTATTCAGCATCTTTACTGAAGAACATGTTCTAAAAGAATGTCATGTGTCTTTGAAAGAGGGAAGACACCATAGAATATACATACTGTCACAAAAGGAATTGTGTCAGAAATGCTTTCACTGATTCCAGTGCAAGGAAAAATGTTTATATTTATGTCTTTATACCTTTTCCACATAGATTTCTTTAGAGATCATATTTTTTTGCAGTCCTCGCTGTCTTTTTTAACCTTTTAAGGTTAAAATGTGTATAATTTTGAGAAAAAACATGTATAATTAAAGAATAGTACAGAGTGGCATTAAAGCAAAAGTGTCTAGAGTGTTCTGAAAAATGCCATATAATATTTAGGGCATTATATCACTACATGAATCACCTTTATTATCACAGAAGGAAGCCTTCAATTAGAAACAGACATCTGAAATTTTGAGTGACAACACAGTAGACCACAGAGATTGGTAACATGAGAAAAAGCATAATGACACCCTTGTGCTGGGCTGGTATAATGTTGAGTCAGAAAAATGGGCAACTGGGAGTCAGAAAAATGTTGCTTGCCAAATGTTTTTTTTTGCTTTAGTGGATACAATTACAAGTAACTGAATGGCAATCTTGGCATATAAATGTTTAGCAGATATTCATTCCAGAATTTAGGCAGCTGTCTGGTGCAACCTGATATATTTTGTAAGTAGTTTTCCATATAAAATGTCTCACAGAAGGCTTTACAGCTAATCATCCTTTGTATAGGCACACACAAGAGGATACCAGTTGCAATATAACCCATATTTGGCACATAGAGACGTATAGGCAGAGGCAAATGAATTAGGATCTACAGTGGAAGCAGACACTCATAAAGAGCAGCTAATTNCATGGTGGTGTGTGCAAGCTCAGCTGTCATGTCTTGTCAGATTGGAGGTTTATGTGAGGTAAGGCCGTGACACTGCACACAGCACTGTGCTGTGTGTGGGAGTAGCAGGATGCAGGATGACAGGATGGTTCTTCTGTAAATTCACATCACTGCTTACATTTTTCAGAATTTAACCCTTACAAAAATGCTTACTCTATACAACATTCTACCTTTAGTAAGGTAAAACTTTTGGGGACTTGGTCTTAAAAATAGAAAGAAAAAACAAAGTGTAAGGTAATAATATGAAAAGGCACCCTGCTTTATCAGAAGACAGAGGCATTCACAACACCAAAGAGGCAGCTGAACAAAGGAATGGTGTCGTTAACTGCTGCTGGACATTTCACAATGTGCATGTACTGTGATTGAACAAACTATGTGAGCTCATCACCGTTTCAGTGGCAGAAATATGACAGAACTACAGTTCTTACTATGCCAGTATGAAAAATATTCTGGTTTCCTTCCATTTTCTGTTAGTCCTACAGAACTTACTATTTTTTCTCAGCACAAAGGTGCAGTAATTGCACAGCAATGATATGAAACAGATACTTTCTATTTAAGCTTCAATTTGTGATCCCTCCATCGTGATCACTAATTGTGCAGCTTAGGGCTCACTCTGAGTCTCACAGCTTTGCAATGCTGCTTAGAGGTCTCTGGGACAGAGTTAAAGTATCATGAATGATCAAGCTTCCGTTTGGCAGCTACAAATCTCTAATTGTCTGATATCTGCATTATTACAAAAAGTCTGCCTTCTAGGTTTCCTTATCTGTTTTTCAAGGATCGGAAGAGAATTCTTTACTTATGCTTCAAATCTTTCAAGTGCCTTCTGCTTGGGTTCTGGATTGCCAGGATCTTTAGGCAGAAAGTGCTGCTGAAATCTAGAAACTCTGAGACAATTGGAAAAGCCTTTGATCTGGTAAATTTTCCTAAAAATTGGAAAACTAATTTCCTTTTTGTTGATGCAGACAGTAGGCATGATGAAGACATTTGCTTTTTGAAAAGGGGAAAGGTCATTCTGAGCTACATCAGAATGCTACTGGCTGTAATTTTAATCCTTCTAACATTTATTAACATGGACCAACTTCTTGCAGTCTCTATCAACTGCAAGTATTGACCATCAAATTAAGCTATTGGCAGTAAAATTCAAAGCAGAAGGGGTGGGAGGCTTGTGAAACTTGTTACCAAAGGATATTGTGGATTTTGGCAATTTACAGCATTTCAGAGAAAGGTTGTCCAACTGGGAGAGAGACCTGTTGGTGGATTACTGCACAAATCGTATCAGGAGTAGGAAGTCTTCAAATCTGAAAGAATCAAGAGACTGGGAAAATATATGTTTAATTGACTTTTATTGGGTTTTATGCATCTAGTTATGGATATTTTTGGTGATAGAATATGGGGCTAGACAATCCCAAGGCTCTTATATAAAGAAATTTCTGAATTCCAAACTGCTAGTAATCCAAATACCAGGGAATGTTGACAATACAGCCTTTTTGTTCTTGAACTCATTGCAGCTCACTGCTCTTGATAGGATGTGGGGCTGTGGGGTCCTTCAGGTCTAGTGCTTTCTAGTATAAGCTGTTCTTATGCTAAAGATTCAGGGTATAACTCAGGATACTACTCTTCCAGCCAACCTTTTTATCAAGACTTTTCAGAGGCATCTTCTGGCATATGCTACTACTTCTCATCTGTCCAGTAGTCTCCATGGATCATTCCAGAATAAGGAAGTAAAAACAAAGCACTTAAGAGAATGACTGTGATCGTGACTTGGTTCCACAGCTACAAAGCTTTGAACCCTCCCACTATTCACAGTCTCACAGAATATAAGACCATTAGACTATTGGTCTCAAAATTTTTGAGAACAGTTGTTTATATAAACAACTCTTCTTTGTTCAAAAAATTTCTTTTTGGTCTAAATACTGCACCTATGATCACAAATTTCTGCTTATTATGTGGCTTAAAATACATAAACAAATGACAATAGAAAAACTGCAGTAGGCCTTTTTGCTTTATTTCCTGAAAATACAGAAGTGGCTTCTTGGTGGGACTTTCCAGACGTATGTACTTAAATCAGTTTTCTCTGAAACCACAAAAATGTCTCAGAGTTTATGCCTGTTTGTAATTGACCCTTTTAGAACATTTCTGATTCTCTGTTAGTCAGAACTTGATGAAATATTACAGGAATGTGTGCTTTAATTTTTTTTTTATGCTAAAGCTAACAAAGGATGATCAAAAAATATCCAAGTCAGGCATCTAAGCTCTTTTTCAATAGTGACTTTTCCATTCAGAAGCCAAAGTTACAATGAAAATTAAAGTCATGTATTCATGAAATGTTTAATCAAGAAAACAAAAGTTTTAAGTAATTAACTGGGTCTGTTTTCACACTTTATGAAATGTAAAGTGTCATCCAAGGTCACTAACTAAACTCATTGGGAAGTTCTTTTTTCTGCCCATATTAGTACCACATGCAAAATATATGAGAAAAGGTCTACAGAAACGACCAGAATGGGAATTTAAAACACTATTTTAATAATGTCAGAACAGAGAGACTTGTTTTTCCACCATCTTCTACATTATGAAATTTATTAACATCTATGCTTAAAAACACAGTGAATGGGAGAAAAAGTTTCTGATGTTCCATGGTGACTATTAATGACTACAAAGCAACAAGGTAGCAAATGTCCAATTCCAGCACTCTCTGCATATCATGCTTTCATTTTAAACTGAGTCATGGTGGAATGAGGCAGTTCCCTTATCCAATGCATTTTTCATGCTGTCCACAAACATGTTGCAAGTAAGTTGTGGCCACAATTTTTGGTTTCATATCAGACACTGGAAATCTAAAATGTGAGTGACAAACTTGGTCCTCAACACATAAAAACTGTTCTATATCCTCAAAACTGCAAGTATTCTGCATTGTAGCCACTTCCATTAGTCATATGCCGATATTATTTCATTGAAGGAATGTAAAGGTTTTGCAAGGAGACACAATCATAAAATCATACAATGGTTTGGGTTGGAAGGGACCTTAAAGAGCATCCTCCCAACCCCCTTGCCATGGGCAGGGACACCTTTCACCAGGCCATGTTGGCCAAAGTACCATCCAACCTGGCCTTGAACATTTCCAGGGTGGGTCATATAACTTTACCTAAATTAAGTGGAATGTATAATACTCACCAGCTTGCTTCTGTAGTTTGAGTATATACTTTCTAGAAATTCTTTTCATACTGACCCACTGAAAGGAGTTCCTGGATTCCTTTAATGGAAAGGTATTAAACTACGAAAAAAAATCTAGATTTAAATGCGAAAATGGAAGAGTGTAGGTAAAACTTCAGAACCATGTGGCTGTACTGTGGAAGAACATAACAAGTGGCAGTCTTCTAGAGAACATTAATATCTATTAATCTAAGTAAGTCTGCATCTGATTTCATACATAAATTATGGAATGACCAAGTGTCTAGTTTTCAAAAGGATCACACATAATACAATTTCTCAGTAAAGGCAGAAAGAAAGGAAGGAAGTATGAGACAGGAAGGAGAGTCATTAATGGTTTTTTTGGGGTTTTTTTTTGTTTCTCTAAATAGCACAAGGGAAATAGCAGCTGAGAGAAAGAAGTCTAAGAAGCTTTCAGGAATTGGCATGGAAATTGATCAGTTGTGAATGAGTGTACTTCTCAATTTTGTGTACAATTTAATGGAGGAAGAGGTAAAAGCACAGTCATTTATGATTCTGATAATGTAGGAATGCTTACATTCATTTTGCTGTGTGCATCTTTGGGCACTACAATATAAGAAGGATATAGAGCTATTAGAGTGTCCAAAGGAGGGTAGCTGCTGAAGGGTCTAGAGAGGAAGATATATGTGGAGCATCTGAACAACTTGGCTTGTTCAGCCTGGAGAAGAAGNAGCCGGGAGAAGAGGAGGCTCTGGAGAGGCTTCATGGCTATCTATAAGTTCCTCATGAGGAAAGGTAGGGGGTTAGCCACTGATTTCTTCTCACTGATGACCAGTGACAGGACCCAAGGGATGACATGAAGCTGTGTCAGGAGAGATTTAGGTTGGATGTTACGAAAAAGTTCTTTACCCAGAGGGTGGCTGGGCACTGGAACAAGGTCCCCAGGGAAGTGTTCAGTCTGAGTTCAGGAAGTGTCTGTGCAATGCTCTCAGGCACAGGGTGTGACTCTTGGTGTGTCCAGTGCAGAGCCTGGAGTCGGACTCAGTGACCCTTGTGGGTCTCTTCCGACTCAGGATATTCTATGATTTTATGATCTTAGCTCTTGTTAGTAACCTCTAATTGTTGGTAAAATTCCAAGCAAAACCTGAACAGAAGGTCAAGTCTCTGGCCAGAAAACTTAAACCGTATTTATAGATTATGCTTTCAGTCATGTTTCTAAGCATTTCAAAACAAGTGGCTCTGAGTTTGGCTATTTTACAAATATCTCGAGACTATCTTGTACAGAAACTGTCTAATTCATCTGTTATATGAAAGACAAAAGAAAGTTTATTTTGAAATTCAGGAATCTTACAACTCTATTCTTTGCAAAAGCATCTGAAGTAATTAAGAAACAGATAATCTGCATTCAGAAAAATACAATACAAGCTGGTATTTCTAAAACGAAAAATTGAAATATTTTCTTGAATTTGCAAAACAACTATTATTCAAATCTATACATTTTTCATAGATGTCTTGACAGAAATCTGCTTACAGGGTGTTGATATTAGAGTTTGGTCTCTACCTGCTCATTAAGGCCAGGAAGCAAAGACTGAAAAGGGATATGTATTTGAATAGCAAGGACAGAGCTGATTCTTAAATGCAAACCTTGAAAACATTAATAGAGGGCTTGGGAAGTCTTTACTCAGAGTGTGATAGAAGGGAAGCTTCTGGAGCCAAACTAAGGCAGTTTCTACCAGACCATTTGTAAAAATGAGTCTGAACTCTTAGCTATCCAGGCCTGTAGAATGTGCAAGTCAGAGTGCAAGAGACCCTCAATCTGTAAAGAAAAAACCTCGTGTGCACTTGCATCCTTCTTTGTCACCGTGCTGCTGAGCTTCTTGGTAGCAGCTGCAGAGGTGGCTCCAAGGAATATTATGCTTCTTCTCGGTCTTATCTTTCCATTAGTTTTTTTATAGAGAAATCCAGAGAGGATTGTGATTCAGAGAACAGCTGCTTCTTTGATTTGCCTCTTCCTGTTCTCACTCAAAGGCTGCTGTACGTAAGCAGAAGGGCATCGGCGGGGTCGCAGGCAGGGAGGGCTGGGAGCCATGCCTGGAAATAAGGACTGCTTTCCTCAAAACACGGGCGGAGAGACACTTGAAGATACCTGCTTCCCCTTGCATTCAATTCCAAGAGGAACTTGGCTTGCGTTATTGAGTTAACCTGAATAAAGATTTTTGGACATTGAGTAATTTCCCCATTTCAAAGTAAGGAAGCAAGAGGAAATAGTGTCGTTTTTCTAATGACTTCTACGTTTTAAAACGTCTGTGAAAAGTCTCAGCAGAGTTAGTAAGGAAACATAAACCAATTGTTCAGAATTAGAAATCATCTAAAAATCTTAACAAAAATCAGGATTGGAATTTATATCTCACTCAAAATATGATTCCCCTGTGCTTCACCAACACCTGGAATTTCGTATGCATTTGACTACTAGTGGTGGGCAGAATTGTTTAACTTAGTTTTCTATATACAGCCTGTAGGTTGGGAACAGTACTCTGCAATTTTAGTGATTGTTGTCTGTTTACCATAATTACAGAGATATTTTAAACTTCCACATTTTGTTGTAGACATAATATTAGGTAAGGAATAGCAGCAGAACATTTTGAGTAATCTGTTATTGTGGACACATCCTGAAGACTAGCTGATGCTATATTTAATCACTATGTGGCTAACTGTGACTAGACTGAGGATGTTATTTTATGTTTTGTGTTTGAAGTTGCAAATGTTGATTTTTTTTCAGTCTGAAACTATTCAATTAAAGAAATAATAATAGTTTTAATTCAAAGCTGTGCATATGCATGCACAAAGAGTTTTCCTTTTGCTTTCTAGCAGTTAGTTTATATTGCTGTAGTTCAATTTAATTCAGTTTCTCTTGAAGCAAACTAGCTGAACAATATAAAAAATATAAATTCACACCCAGCTCCAATGTAAAATTTATAAGGGATATATCCATAATATTTTCTAAATGTTTGTATGTGTTTACAGGTACGTCTAATATTATAATTCCCTAAAAAAGAGCTGTAAAACTTAAAAAACCCCAGCTTTTTAAGTAGTAGTATTCCTAGCTGAAAGGACCTGATTTAGCATTTTAGTTTAAACTGTGACTGGCATAATCTCAGCTTAGTTTTGTGCCTACTGTAGGTACTAGCAGCAAATGCAGACTGTTCAGAGAAGTTCAGGAATTCCTTTTGAGCAGAGTCAGGAGCCCAAAGGCATGGAGAAATAAGGGAGGAAGCTGTGTCATGCTGTTTCCTCTGCACAGGACAATACAGTTAGCAACTTACAGACAAATACAGTTAGTAAATTACAAACATTGCTTGCAAAAAGCATAGATGATCTGTGAAACAATTTTAATTGATTTTCGGCTAAGGGTAAAGCTCTGTTTATAGCAAAGATTCCATTTATTGCACTGAAGCCATAGAGGTACCCTGAAATTTTGTGGCTAAGGTTTATAGAGATGTGAGATTAATAAGTGTTTATATAATTTTATTATATATGTGGACTTTAAATCTTGATAATGTCTTAATATGCAGAGCCTAAACCTTTGTAACATCTTATGGTTCAATGGTAATATTTTTGATAATCTGCACTGTTGCTTTTAGGAAGATGTACAACATGCTGCTTCTTAGGACACAAAGGATCACCCAAAAAATCCTCTGGATTTCAAAATCAAAATTAAACATCACAAAACTTAGAGAAATATTAATTTGACAGCCATCAGTCAGTGCTTCCAGATAATAATTTTACCAGTTTTCATGACCTTTCTGCAAGAAATTTCCCTTCCTGCTTCTCTGCTAGTAGAATGGCTCCTAATCCACAACAGATGAAACCAGGAGGTAAATTCAAGTGTCAGCTAAAGGAGCCTGCCTGTTTTTAACACTGTGAGTTAGGGAGAACTCCAAGGACCAGCCACCTTGAAATCAAGAGAGGAAATGTACTTGGAGATTTAAAATTTAAGTGACAGCGCAAGAATTGCAAATTGCTCCTGCATTTTTTCTAAAGAGTTCTTCTGCTTTTTAAGTCACATAGGTACGCCTACAAGTTTTACCCTTTGTTAGTAGGAAATGATTCATGTTTCTGGGAGATCCAAGCATGTCAGTTATGAAAAAATCCGAGGTATTTCAGGAGCATACTCCGTGTTTCCTAGCTTATAGTAGGTACACAATTCAAGTGGCCATTCTAGAGACAGTCTGAAATAGCATCCCTTACATACAGCACACAGCATTTCAAATCCTCAATACCAATTGTTTTAGTCTCCATACCCATTCTCCTTTTTGCTTCCTCATGGTCCATCTAATTTATTGCGATTGGCCAGCAAGCCAATGTCTACCAGCTGCCAGCTGTTTAAAGAAAATAAAGTCAAGAAGCATCCATACTGAAGTGTTTCTCTGTCTTTCATGAAAACAGTTTGCATTCTACATAAAAAATTCTTTCGTGGTGTAAGGGAATTGACGTCAGTACTGTTACACCCAGGATGATTTTGGCCCTGCATATCTATTATGCAATGCTTTCAGATGCACAGTTCTATGATGAACAAATGACTGCCAGATGTGAGAGTAGTATTTTCCTTTTTTTTTTTTTTNGGTATTTTTTTCTTTTTTTTTTTTTTTTTGAGATCCATGAACAAATTCTCATGTGTGTGGACTGTGAATTTCCTCAGTGTATGTATGTGTATGTACTCTGTATGTACATAGAAGATATTTGAAATGACAACATAAGAAAGAATAACAAAAGAAGCCCTACATTTATTGCTCTAAAAAAAAAAAAAAAAAAAAAAAAACTTTTTAAATTATTTTTTANTAATTAGGGCACTCCAAGGCTAAAAAAAAAAAAAAAAGAAAAAAAGCTCTTATAATTATCTTTCATACATGTGATACAGGCTCTTCCTTCCTTCTAGTTCAGGCAGAAATTGAAAACATCTACCAAAATACTGACCACCTCCAGCTTTGGGAGAGAAGCCCCTGGAAGGAAGAAAGGATACAACTGATAATTTGGCCTTCTCCCAAAATCATGATAGAAAGCTTTATAAAGACACCTGTAGTTAAAAATGGTTAGGATCACAGGACGTGTGGAAGAATCCAGTGGCTTGGAGCCATCTGTTGGCTTTCCAAGTATAGCGACAATTTTTTTCAATTAACCATAATAAAAACTATGAAGTTTTCAAAACTGTATTTCTGCATTTAAGCATGTAAAGACGTAAAAGCCCTGTATATTCATTGCTCCAATGGATTTAATCTTGATTTCATGAGAATAGGTGACTGCAATAATACGCTTTGGAAGGATACTGCACCAAATACTGGTTTGCTTCCCTCATGTTTTTCCCCACCCTTTATGACAAACATCTTGGTTTGACAACACCTGGTTCTTCTTGAAAAGATCTTCCCACCTAAATAGCTTAGTCTATCTAAATAAGCTTTACAACTGCTTCTTTTGCCTACTGCCTAGGATCCTAATACTACTGTTAAAAATCTAGCAGTTTACTGAAAAAATAAACAGTTGGAAAAAGGGAAAAAGTTCCTTCCAGATCATGTTTCCACAGAACTTTGTTCTTCTATAAATGTGGGTGATAAGTAGAAAACATTTATTGCTTTATCATTTCCTCTAGTTTAATTTGTTCTTGGTGCTTGTATTTGATTTGTGTGGCAAGATTTTCATAGCAGGGGTCTATCGGGATGGCTTCTATGAGAAGCTGCCAGAAGTTTCCCCCATGTCCAATGGAGCCAATTCTAGGTAGCTCCAGGATGGACCCACTGCTGGCCAAGGCTGAGCCCATCGGTGATGGTGTTAGCACCTTGGGCATTACAGAGCTAAGAACTCTGCTGCACGACACCAGCAGCACTCAGGAGAGTGTGAATATGTGAGAGGAACAACTTTGCAGACGTCAAGATCAGTGAAGAAGGAAGGGGAGGAGATGCCCGAACAGAGATTCCCCTGCAGCCTGTGGAGAACACCATGGTGAGGCAGCTTTGCCCCTGCAGCCCATGGAGGCCACAGCAGAGCACATATCCATCTGCAGCATGTGGAGAACACCATAATGGCGCAGGTAGATGCCTGTAGGGAACTGTGATCCTGTGGGAAGTCCATACTGGAGAAGTTCTGCAGTGTGGTTTGTGAAGAACTGCAGCCTGGAGGAAGGATTCACATTGTCTTTTGGAGGAAGGACCTCATGGCAGGGAAAGCATGGGAACCGTATGAGGAGTCCCCCCTGTGGAGCAAGAAGTGGCAGAGGCAATCTGTGATGGACTGACTGCAGCCTGCATTTCCCATCCCCCTGTGCTGTTTGTGGGGAGGAGGTAGAGAATTTGGAAGGGAAGTTAAGCCCTAAAGAAGGGAGGGGTGGAGGGAACATGGTTTAACACTTGATTTTATATCTCACAACTCTACTCTGATTTGCTTGTTAATAAATGAAACTTATTTTCCCCAGCTGAATCTGCTTTGCCTATGACAGAATTTGAGGAGTGATCTCTCTCTGTCCTTATCTCAACCCATGAGACTTTCATCATATTTTCTCTCCCCTATCTAGCTGAGGAGGTGAATGACAGAGTGGCTTTGGTGGGCACCCCACCACAATGCTGACCCCTCCCTTGTCTGCCAAATGCATTGGACTCTCAGTATTTAGGGCTGGGACTGAAGTATCCTTATGGAATTTATTCTGTTCTGAAGAAACTGAACGCAAAATCAACACATTTTTACATGGCTTGGGTTCTTGTTGCAATGCATCCAGCATGTGAAGCTGAGTCAGTCTCCAGCACAGAATAGCTGTACTCTAAATGATAACAGTTCAAGATGACCATCAGTGCTGCCTGATGTTAGATGGAAAGGTGGCACTGGCGGGAGTTGTATGCAAAAAGCAAATACGATACATCTAAGAACTTCAAGATTGTGACCAAGGGGTCCTTTGAACAAGAAAGAGGGGTGGGATTGGCAGAGATTCCACCTTTTTGATATAACAGTTAGGTAAAAGGATGCTGAAAATAAGCCTATGTAGTTCTTGATATTTCTGAGTGGTAGGCCTCCTTCTTTGGGTTAATCTCAGGTTTCTGTCTTCCATCTCCAGTAAAATTATGAGAAATTGTAAAAGCTCATAGGAAATAATTAAAATAGGTGAAATTTTAAAGGGCCAGTTCAGATGGATGGTTCAGGCATAGAGAAATTTACAGGAAGTCACAGTTGCTTCTGCATGTGTATTTTCAGACACAATGTATCTTGAATAAAACACCGTTTCCTTGTGAACAAGGATTCAGTATTTGTTTCTCTGCCTTTTGGCTGAAGACAGAAATGCATTTTTCTTCTGACAAGCAGGAGGCAAGATTCCATATGAAGCAATAATCATCTCCTAGTCATGCCCAAACATATATGGGGATGGTGGGGAGGAAAGACTGACGGACAGCAACACAGTCCGTCTTATTGCCTGGAGCTCCCTGGCAATAAGAAACTTAGCTTGGGAAAACCAAAGCAGCAAAGTCAACAGGAAGGAAGGGTGCACAGAACAGAACTGCAGAAGCAGAAACAGTCCCTAGTGGAGAATCACTTTTGGGTGGCTCAGCCCATTTTATTTTTAACCTTACAAACACAGAGGACTGAAAAGCATGGAAAAACAGAAAAACTCTGACAAAAGGCCAAGATACCTAGAGTGGAAACAATCTTGAAATCTGTTTCTAGTCAGTGCTGCACATCTGTATGCGTAACAAAAGCACTACCCAGCTCATCACAAAATTAACAGCATAGAGTGATCCAGACTGAGAGCAGCAGAGGAACTGAGGATGAAGGCAGAGCACTCAAGCTGGGGGAGCTGGGGAGTTGTGTAACACCTGCTTGCAATACTGTTGGCACTAGCGACCACTCTGAGTCTGTCACTTTCCAAGTTTTCTGAAATAGTATAATATAAAAACCTTAAGAAAAAAGGACTGGTATTTCTGCAGAATTCCCTCTCTCTTATTCACAGCCATCATATACCAACCAATTTCTGAGATGATGTATTCAGTATCCTGTGGAACTCTAATGAACTCAATGAAGTTATTTAGGGTATAAATCAGACTCAGTTTTGCTCTGCTTCCTTTAGATTTCATATGCTTATTACCCTCAAAACTAGCTGGTCCCTCCTCCTTTTATTTCTGCAACTCATTTCCCGCAGCTGTAGTATTTATTCAAAATCCTTGGCTCTTGTTTTGCCTCTCATTCAGCTGCCTGAATAATTTGGTCCTCTAGAGTATACTACTTTAAAACTGTTGCACACACCAGATGAGAGATATTTTTGCACCTCTTTTCCAAGGCTAGATTAGAAATGAAATTATTTCTGCTTAGATAGATAAAGACTGATCTTTTTATTTTTTTATTTTTTTTTTTTGCTTGAGCATGTATCTCTCTTTTTCAGTACACACATTGAAACACTCTCAGCCATACTTTTTAGGACTGCAAGCAGAGAGTTGAGTGGGAGCCAGGGTATTATTTATTAAGACAGTCTGGACAGTCAGTGAGGTGAAAGCAAGTAATTTGTTTTGTGTATAATGCCCCTTGATGTTATTTCTGTTTGTCATGCTAATATTGTTCTAGATCTCTGCTGTGTCAAGAGCAGACAGTAAACTAGTCAAGAGTGGTGTGTCCTTGACAAACAGTACATTTAGAAACAATAAAAAATAATTACTTTGAACATTCAGTAAGAGCATTAATTGTTAATTTCTGAGGTCCTTGTGGAGACAGCTGTTTTTAGAATGACTAGCACTGAAATAAAACTAACCACAGTTTCTTGTCACCTCTGTTTAAAATCAGGAAGGAAAATGTCCAATATTCAGGGAGCAGACAAGCCTTCATTTCAAACAGAATCATAGAATCATTGAACAAGATAATGGCTTGAGTTGGAAAGGCCCTTAAACATAATTTCATTCCAAGTCCCTTGCCAAGGGCAGGGATGCCCCCCACTTTATCTGGTTGCTTAGAGCCCCATCCAACCTGCCACAAAACACTTCCAGGGATGGGGCACCCACAATCCCTCCAGGCAACCTGTTCCAATGCTTCACCATCTTCTGAGTAAAGAATTTCTTCCTAATATCTAATCAAAATTTTCCCTCTTTCAGTTTAAAACTCTTGTCCTGTCACTATTTGCCTGTATAAAATGTCTCTCCACTTTTTATAATCCCTCTTTAGGTACTGGAAGGTGCTGTAAACTCTCCTTGAAGGCTTCTCTTTTCCAGGCTGAGGGAGCTGGGGTTGCTCAGCCTGGAGAGGTGCTCCAGGCCCTTGGTCATCTTAGTGGCTCTCATCTGGTCTCTCTCTAATAGGTCCATATCATTCTTATGCTGAGGACCCCAAAGCTGGATGCAGCACTCCAGGCAGGACATTCTGCACTGTTACAAGGGCAGAGTAGAGGTGCAGAATTCCCTCCCTTGCCCTGGCCAGCTGGCCATGCTGCTTTGGGGGCAGCCTGGGATGTGGCTGGACTTCTGGGCTGTGAGCACACACGGTTGGCTCATGTCCAACTCTTCATCAAATTGTAATATAAGCAAAACAAATACTTAGCTTTGAACATGAGAATTGAAACCTCAGTCCTTTCATCTTTTTAACCACACTTCATCAAAACAACTTTGTAGGATAATTTCTGATATGTTTCCTTGTGAACTTATTATTTTTATGTATTACAGAATCACAGAATCATTTAGGTTGGAAAAGACCAAGATCATTGAGTCCAACCTTTGGCCAGTCACCAACTTGTCAACAAGACCACAGCACTAAGTGCCACGTCCAGTTTCTTGAACTCTTCCAGGGATGGTGGCTCTACCACCTCTCTGGGGAGTCTTTTCCAATGCATGACAGTCCTTTTCATGGAGGATTTCTTCCTGCCTGATGTCCATCCTGAACCTCACCTGGCACAGTTTGAGACTAGGTTGTCTTGTCCTGTGACTTGTTGCCTGGCAGAAGAGGCTGACTCCCACTTCAGTACAACCTCCTTTCAGGGTGTTGCAGAGAGCAATAAGGTCTCCCCTTTTCTCCAGGTTAAACAATCTCAGGTCTCCATTGTTCCTCATATGACTTACTCTCTATATCCTTCACCAGCTTCAGTACCCTTCTCTGGACATGCTCCAGCCCCTCAATGTCTTTCTTGAGGCAAGAGGCCCAGAACTGGCCACAGCAATGCTTCAAGTTCCAGATGAAAGTTCAAACTGGTGTTTTCTTTCTAACTGTGTTAATACTCTGGCTTGACATATGTTAGCCTGGTTTCTGAAAATATGTTTCAGTTAAAGGGTGACCTATAGTGCTAAGTTCAGAACTAGGACTTGGAATGCAGTTTGCAAAAAATAAGAGCTGGAAATGACATGTCAGTTTTTGTCCCTACATCCTTTTATTTATCAATAACATGTATATATTGACTTTGAAATATTTTACACACAAACAAACATATCTGTGGCTGTGTACAAACATGCATGTATATATATGAGAGGCATGACAATGTACACTTTGCTGCTAACTGTAACCATTATTTAGCACTGCAGAGATCTGGCTTAGTCCAGAACAGAAAAGCCTGTAACAGTTTTATTCTCTGTACCAGGAAGAGTCTTACATTCTCTTGTAAGATATTAAAATTTTCTATCAGTTTGACCCTTTCTGTGATGTCTGGTGAAATCTGACAGCAATCAATTGCTGTTAGTTATTGGCCAACACACAGTTTTTAAACTGTAGCAGTGATGTAAGATGCCTTAGGGCATACTTTGATCTCATGTGCTTTAGCAAAAATGGAACATGAGGCAGTACAAACAATAAAGATATCCCCTTTAACTTGCTAAAGAGAATCTTTTAAATTTGGAACAAAGTTTCACACTAAATGTTTCTCATTACCATTGTCAATACAAAGCTAATGTTGAAGACAATGGTTAGAACATTAATCATGTAGAGAGTGGAGGAAATGTCCTAGCTAAACTGAGTAAGCGGAGGCATTCTGGAGAATGTTTGCTCTAGGAGTTAGTCACCCTTCCACAGTCACAGAGCTGGCTTCCACTAACACAGAGGTAGCTGGCTGTGGGGTTGACTATTTTTAGTATGAATGCATAAAGATGACTAACACTGCATCATGCCTTGGAGTGAACACACAGCATTTGTCAGAAATACATGTTCAACAGAATTTAAAAAATACCACGAGTGACTGTATCTATGTCTAATGAATTTCTCATAGAGAGGAAGTGATTGGGCACACAAGGCAACTTCTCCATACAAAGAAATAAAGAGTTTTAGCACAGAGGAAGAAATGCATCCCTCTTAAAATGATCATCAAGGAAAAGAAAGTAATGGAATAAGCCAGAAAGATCATCATACTCCAAATTGTCCTGCTATCTGTCATGATGCTTGTGAAGTCCAGTGGAAATGGGTGTACACATGAGATCAACCAAATCTCGGTTGGGAGGACAGGATATGAGAACTGTGCACTTTAAGTATCTGAAAGATGTAAAACGTGAGGCTGTAAGAAGAGGTGCTGAAGGAGATATGAAATACATCTCTTTGTGCTATATTTCTTGTCACATAGAAGAAATACGATTGTGACAACAATCAGTGGATGCATGAAACTGAAAAAAAGAAAACAAATATAAATAGCAAGGAAGCCCTATAATTATTCCTTCTTCATATATACATATGATACATCTTTTCAACAGTCAAAAGGGGTGTTGAAGTTCAGCTTCTAGTGCACAAAGATGTATATCAGGTACTCAGTCCACCTGCAAAAATATCAAAATTTAGCATGGTAAAACACTCAGCCAACTTGTACAACAACTTGAAGACAAAAAAGGGAGGAATAAAAGGAGTGAGCTAGTTTAGAGCAAGCAGACAGTAGTCTGTGAAGCAAGTGGAAGTATTCTTTCTTGTTTCGCATGCAAATCATCTGCGGATTTCTTTCTATTGCTGCAGTGTGTTCACTTATTTCTTTTATTATTTTAGGAGGAATATTTTATCACCAACAAGTACTATCTACATAAATGAGCTTGTCCTCCACACTCTGGCATACTACACCGTGGGTAGTACAGTTCACGAGAATCGATGGTGTCATTTTGACATGATGACATTTGCATCTTCTGGCTTGGCAGGCTTGCTTGAAACTCACTTGGTTTAGCTACTATTGAAATAATAAAACAAAATAGTTTTATTGAAATAATAATAACAAAAAAGACTCACAGATACACAAGAGCCATATGTAGCTTCCATACAGTGAGGGCTCTCCTTAGGAACTGAAGCTGGCTAAATAAAGTTTGTTGAAAGGTGTGGACAGAAATTCTGCCTCAGGTTGTATTCCATGCAATTCAGTGACTTTTGTACCCCGAGAAAATTAGATACTAGAGACAATGTAGCCTGTAAAATCCACAGTGCAATCACGTCAATTTCGATGTTTTCCATTTACTGTGAAGGATCCTGAAAAGGTCCTAAATATTATTCTTCTTTTCTTTTTTTTCCCCCAGAAACAGCATCAGCTGTCCTCTCTGTATGTGAGAGTATGGTTATTTATATTAAATCAAGGATGCTTCTGTTTGAAATTACGTAAATAGGCCATCTTCAAAAACAAAAAAGAAAAGATGAGAGACCGATTGTCACAGATGTGCATGGATAATGGAGATCTTGTCATTAGAATCATAGAACTGTTAAGGTTGGACAAGACC
>WAAG01067026.1:6497-21940 GCA_013390105.1 Tichodroma muraria
CCGCGGAACTACAGCTCCCGGCGTGCCCCGCGCCGCTCCCATGGCCACGGGCCGCCGCGCCCGGGCCCGCGCCGCGCGCAGCGATGCCCAAGGCCAGGTACCGGGAGCCCTGCCCGGGCTGGAGACGGCGGATCGCTCCCGCTGCCCTGGGGGAAGGGGCCGGCGGCCGGGGAGGACAGCCTGGAAGAGGGAGAGAGGGAAGGAGGGCTTAAAACGGGCCGTTCCGGCCTCTAACCCTAAAGCGTGCGGGGCCGAGGGCAGGTGGGGCACGCTTGGCCCTTGTCCGGTTGCTTCTGTAAGGGAGCCCACATGAACGGGGTCTGCAGGTACCGCGGGTGAACCTGAGCACGGGAGCCCTCGCTGCCCGAGCGGCAGCTTCCTGGCGCACGCAGCGCACGTCCGGAGCTCTCCCAAGCCCTCCGAGCCGTGCCCGGCTCCTCCGCTGCCGGCCTTCCGCAGAGGCTGCCGGCCTTCCGCAGGCTGGGCGGAGAGCCTGACAGCCTCTTAGAGGTGACAGCACCGCAGCGCGCTGCCCGGGGAAGAGGTGGAGTGACCGTCCCTGGGGGTGTTTTCAGGAAAGCCTGGACGTGGCACTCGGTCTGGTGGTGTTCGGTCACAGGTTGGACTGGATGATCTCAGCGGTCTTTTCCAACCTAATTGATTGTGTGATTTTGTGATTAAATGTACTCCGAGCAAAGCCTCCCACTGCGCAGCTGGTACGTGCTCAGTACGTGCCACAAGTGGCTGCTGGGGTTATCGAGGGATGGCACTTCAGCTGGTTTGGTTAGAAGTATTTCGACAAGCAGAGAGCAGGTGATGTGAAATAATGATAATAATCTACACCACAATAACCTTCATTTAGATGTGTTAAGGAATTAAGGCCTAAGGTGTGTGCTTTCTCTAATTATTCTCACTTTGTTTTCTTCCAACTAGCGATACTTTATGGGATCTTGCTATAGCTGAAGTGGAGAAGAGAGAAAATCCTGATGATGATGATGATGTCAAGCCAGGGGAAGTTTGGGAAAAATCAATATTATTTATGGGGAACAAAAATGCGGTAATCTAAATACTGTACAATTCTACACTTTTCAAACATAATTTATGTCAGGGAAAACATCTCACATTTTCAGATGTTAAGGTTCACCTAATTTTAAACACATAGTATCTCATGGTCTCGTTTTACAGAGGTCTAATTGATCACTAATGTCTGTTTTAAGTACAGTGTTCCTATTACTATATTTGTCATGTCTATTAGTTTATACTTTTAATAATGGTAGTGTAACTTGATTTTGATTGAAAATTTGACTTAAGTTTCCAATATAAGGCTGCAAACAATTTTTGCTGCCTTTGCAGTTTTCTGGTACTTTATTATTGGAATGTTAAATGAATTTGACTTAGTGATACAGTTTTATGCTTTAAAGACAGCAGAGTTCCTCTTTGTTTTTAATTTCCAGGGAAAGACCACTATCATACTGAGATGCCTTGAGAGGTATGTGTTAAATATATTAAAGCAGTTTTCAGCTGTAGATTAAAAAACAGTCATATTGTGTGATAATTCATAATACATGTATGCAGATGTGTTCTGTGACCGGTTGATCACCTAGGAATGAATTTCCCTTCATTATAACCTCTCAGGTGACCCTTTCAGTCCTTCTCCAGCGTTAGCTGAAATGACTCATTTCTTTGGGCTGGTGCTGCTGCTTCTCATGTCTTCAGTGCCTGACACCTCCTGTCTAAAAGTAATTTAGTAATTGTCTTTGTAATACTGTCTCTAAGCCAAATTCTGAACTGACTGATAAATACAATTTTGTAACCATAGAATTAACTTCCTTTCTTTAGAGGACCTTGACAAAATTCAGTTACTTTCCCTTTAGGGAAGAATCTCCAAAGCCAACATTAGCCTTGGAATATACTTTTGGAAGAAGGGCAAGGAGACACAATGCAGTGAGTATAAAGTATAATTTACCATATCTTTATATATATACACACCTAAAAATAACATAAAGAAACTCTTTTGCAGCCTAAAGATGTAGCTCATTTCTGGGAACTAGGTGGTGGAACCTCATTAGTGGAACTCATTCGAATACCAATCACTAGCCACAACATAAGGTAAGTGAAAATATTACAATTCCAGAGTTAATTTGAGCTTTCCCTCAAACATTAATAATCTCTAGACCTTTTTATTTTGTGAAAACCTCTTCCAAAGTGTAAGGTAGAACATTTACAGGGTTTTGCTAAGAATCACTGTAATACCATGATGCTTTGCTTTGGTCTTCCTTTTCATGCTTCTTTCCTAAATAAACAAGTTCTAAGTAATCTCAACAAAACATGGAGAAGTAGGTTGGCTTTAAGTAGATAGAACAAGAAATACAGAAAAAGAGAAGACATAATATCTTATGCTCAGTGAAGAGCAAAAAAAACAGACTTGGGGACATATGAAAAACAAAATCTTGCTTCCTACTTCTGTGTGCACACATAGATGCTCTTTCTGCGACAGACATTTTAGAGTGAAAAACAAGGCCAAAAATTGTGACAAAAAATCTCTGGATTTTTGGGAAATGACCTTTTAATGAGAAAGTCTTTTCTGAACAGAGAGGTGACATTTCCAGGAGGGACTAGAGCTACTGGAATTATTTGAAAACAAAAGGAAACAGAAATTTTGACTAAATTAAGAGAATGTAGTGAGAAAAATCCATTAAAGTAATGGATAGCATAAGAAGAAAGTCATGAAAAGTTTCATGAAGAAATGACAAGGTGATAGGGGGTACTTTTTATGTTGGTTTGTTTTTTTTTTTTTGGTTAGGGAAGATGGGAGTTGAAAGGGGAGAAAAGGATCAAAATATAAGTTTTGCATTATGATGTATTGCTTTATTTCATTGGTATTGAGCTTTAACTTCTGTAGGGAAGAAAAAAGAGGGATATCACTTTTATCAGGTACATTTGCTCCTGTTTTGACTACTGAAATAATGCCATTATTTGCTGAGAGACTAAGAGCAAATAAAAATAAAACACTTATGGCATGTCAAGCTCTTTGTCTCTAGAAGAGCTTGGGAGAGAAAAAATTAAGTATAATTTTTCAGCCCCTGACTAAATTAAATGAATTGAGCTCTACCTCCATCAGTCTTTTCTTCCTTTTTTACTGATAAGGGATTTTCTGCTGTGGAGAATCTTAAGATTCTTTGCTGGGATAGCAGTATTCTGTAAGAACAATTCACTTCTGTTCACAGGGCAATATTTTAGCATGCCAGTAAAAAATTCTACCGTTTTAACAAATATAAGTGCATTTTGCTGGTTTTCTCATCATTGCTGTCAAGCAATTTGCTTATTTAACAGTTCTATAAACTATATCTAGTTTCATCAAGAGACTTCTCACCAGATTTTTCTTCCCCACAGCATTTTAAAATGAAATTGAACACTCAGTTTGCTTCGTAGCTTTTATAATACCTGTCTGGTCTTTTTGTCTGGTCTGGAATCCCCTTTTTCAAGTCAGGCTGGAATGGAATAGAATGATGGCATCCATTCAGATTACTGCATTTGCAGTGATTTTACAGTTGCACTTAAATGCAGCTGGTGTTTTGGGAGGCGTTTGGAACTTTCCCAGGTATACAGGGAATACAGGTAATAGAAAAGATCCTAGCCATCGGCTAACATTCCTTGGTCTGGGATCGTAGACTTACGAGATGGCAGGGATACATAACAGCAGCAATCCTCAGTCATACAGGAAGGAGCTACAGGACTGAGGATATTTGCATATTTTACTGTTTGAAGACAGTCTCCAAAACAGTGCTTGATTGGAAGCTGCCAAAATAATAATTCTGAACAAGAGACTGATTTATTAAAATCTGAATATCGACCTAATATCGATACCCAACTGTGATGGACAAAAGACTCCCTAGCAGTTAAGTTACAAAGTGTACGTTTATTCTCTGTTTTTCTTTACAAGCACAGCTTACACAAACATAAAGTTGGCAAGCACTGAGTTATTAGATCCAGGTTAGCTTATCTAAAATCCGGTCTCTTAACCATCCTCTGAGTTTTAACTGATTTCAGCAAAGCTTATTTTTTTTTTTCAGCTAAATCAGCAATATATTGTTGTCTATAACCTTAGCTTTTTCTAAAATCTTCAAAATTAGTGTCTCATTTTTCCCACTTCTTCTTTGAAATGAGTAAATTCCTTTACTCAATATACAGAGTCTTCCTCATCTATCCAAGCCATACAGCTAGTGTCTCTCAAGACCAAGCCATACGCCTTCGATAGTGAAGGCTGCTACTCATCATAGCATCCTCCAATTCCAAACAAGTATTACAACAGAAAACACCAAACTTATGCAAACCAAAATAAGCAACACAATTATAGGGTGGACTCAGGTATTTAGTATACCGGTTGCTGTCGGAGACCACCCAAAAAGCACATCCCACCAATGATGAGACAAATGTTCCTCAAGCCTTTTAAAAACTCCTTTGATGGTCTCTGTGCCATGGTGTATTGTAATTTATGTCTTTTTCCCTCCATCTCTAATTTCTTTTAAGATTTTTCTCAATTCGTGATGTTTCATCAGTTGAGCAACTGAAGTCAAATTCATTCCTATGGGCACAGGCAGTATCTTCTGCACAGTGGTTAGGTTAGCCTTTATATATTGATGTGATATTACAGGTGCACGATAGGAAAAATCACATCCCTTGATTCTAACAAAATTCCAAAGACACAAATTGAATTGAGTCTCATCTATAATTTGGCTGTCTATCCTTATGATGAGGCATGCTGTCCTTAGATAGACACAACCTTGTCCTGTATACACAAGTGAAGTTTTCTCTTTCAGGACTGATAAGGGTCATAAGCTCTTCCTTGGCACCGGTATATCCCAGTCACCCATAATAACTGTTAGTCCATTTATTCGTGGTTCCGAGTGAGCTTCAGCTTCAGTTTGTTATCACCTGGTGTGACCTTCCAAATTCCCTCTGGGGCTTTTTTCACTCGGGAGTGGTGAATCCATGCCTTCTGTTCTTTGATCTTGATTGCAGTGAAGGTAGTGAGGAGCACCTGGAATGGTCCTTCCCACTGCGATTCCAAGGTCTTTTCTGCAAAAGACTTAATGTGCACGTAATCCCCAGCTTGTACATCGTGTACTGGCCCATCTAGTTCTTTGTTCTGAGCTCCAGCCACATATTTCTCAATTTCTCTAAGTTGTTTATTTAGGGCCACCATATATCTATATAAGGTTTCTTCCCCCACTTGAATGGGCACTGTCCCCTCTTGAAC
Organism: Tichodroma muraria; assembly: GCA_013390105.1. Taxonomy (NCBI): domain Eukaryota; kingdom Metazoa; phylum Chordata; class Aves; order Passeriformes; family Sittidae; genus Tichodroma; species Tichodroma muraria. The sequence goes on from WAAG01067026.1 coordinate 11,758, forward strand.
TGCATACGGCCTTCCATACAACATTTCAGAAGGGCTTAGCTTCTCTTTTCCCTTTGGTTTTAATGCCAGTGGGAGAGCCTGGGGCCAGGGCAAATTTGCACCTTGCCCCAGTCTCACAATTTGTTGTTTAATCAAATGGTTCATTTTTTCCACTTGGCCACTAGACTGAGGATGGTATGGGGTATGCAATTCCCAGTCTATTCCCAGGTGCTGGCTTATTTGCTGCACAATTTTTGAAATAAAGTGTGGCCCCTATCTGAGGATATGGTGTCTGGAACTCCAAACTGTGGTATCATTTCTTGCAACAGTGCTTTGGTCACTTCTTGGGCCTTAGCTGTCCTGGCAGGAAAGGCTTCTGGCCATCCTGAAAAGGTATCAGTTAACACCAATAGGTAACGGTACCCTCCCTTTCTGGGCAGTTCTGTAAAATCAATTTGTCATTGTTGCCCAGGTCCAGAGCCTTTCCCAATTTGCCCCACTTTAGGCTTTGGGGTATTTTTGGGGTATTTTTGGGTTTGGAGGCAAAGGCTACGCTGAGGAGTTACTTGTATCACTGTGCCCTGCAATCTCCTGGCCATGATTCTTTCTTTCAAATGGTTATACAGGGCATCTCTTCCCCAGTGTGTTTTCTCATGTTCCCTCTGTACTAATGACCACAACAAATAGGAGGGTACTACAAGTTTCTCTTCTTCTTTAACAGCCCATCCCTCCTGGATGTAACTTGCCTTTTCTACCTTAATAAGTTTCTTATCCTTTTTATTGTATATTGGCTTACCTTCAATAGAAATTTTTCCATCTGGAATCAATGCTGCCTCAATTGTCTCATCAGGTATCTCACCTTTTGCTGCTTCTTTTGCCCCCCTATCTGCCAGCATATTCCCTTCCTCCAATTCAGAGCTCACTTTTTGGTGCACTTTAATGTGCATGATGGCTGCCTTTTCACGTAATTGTACTGCATCCAATAGTCTCAGTATTTCTTGGGCATGTTTAATATTCTTCCCTTGTGAGTTCAACAGTCCTCTCTCCTTCCAGATGGTTCCATGTGCATGAACTACCTCAAATGCACACCTTGAGACCGTATAGATGTTAATTTCCTTCTGCCAGCTCTAGGGCTCGAATTAAGGCCATTATCTCAGCCTTCTGCGCAGAGGTATTTGTTGGTAATGGTCCAGACTCTATTACCTCTCTGCTTGTGGTAACTGCATACCCAGCATGCCTCTTTCCACTGATAACATAGCTGCTCCCATCAGTGAACCAGGTCTCAGCATCCTCAATCCTTCAGATCCAGGCGGCTGGAGTGGGTGGCTTCGATGGTCTCCAGGCAGTCATGGATCACAGGTTCTGCCATACTTCCACTGAGGAAGGAAGCCGGGTTCACAGTGTTAGTTACCACAATCTCAACATCATCTTGTTCTACCAGTATAGCTTGGTACTGCAGGAATCTCTGTGGGGAGAGCCAGTGCCCCCTTTCGCTTCTAGGACTGTAGACACTGTGTGGGACACCAGCACAGTCATCTTCCGGCCCAGGGTGAACTCGCGTGCCTCTTGGATGTTCACTGCTACTGCTGCAACAGCTCTGAGACGCCCCGGCCACCCCTCAGCTGCCGTGTCCAGCTCTTTGGAGAGGTAGGCAACTACCCTTCGGTACGGGCCCAGATTTTGTGCTAGTATTCCTAAAGCGATTCCTCGCTTCTCGTGAGAAAACAAAAAGAACGGCTTACTCACGTCTGGAAGTCCCAAGGCTGGTGCTGACATGAGGGCCTTCTTTAGCTGGTCAAAGGCCCGAGTTGCTTCTTTTGTCCATTGAAGATCTCTGCTTCCTTCCGTGATCAAGGCATACAGAGGTTTAACCAGCAGTCCATACTTATAAATCCACAGTCTGCACCACCCTATAATGCCTAGCAAGGTTCTCAGTTCTTTCACTGTCTGAGGCTTTGGGGTCTGGCATATTGCCTCCTTGTGACCTTGCCCTAAGGTTCTTTGTCCAGCACTCAATTCATAGCCCAGGTAAATGACTGACTGCTTTACCATCTGAGCCTTCTTTTGGGATACTCGATACCCTTGCAGGACCAGGAAGTTTAGGAGGCTTACCATCCAATCCACACATTGTTCCTGGGTCTGCGTGGCTATTAAGAAGTCATCCACATACTGGAGGAGCTGTCCTTCTCCTGGAGGAGATTCCCAGGACTCCAAATCCTTTGCAAGCTGCTCCCCAAATACAGTGGGCGAGTTCTTATAACGCTGTGGTAATATGCACCATGTGAGCTGAGTTTTACGTCCAGATTTAGGGCTTTCCCACTCGAATGAAAAAATTTTCTGGCTGGCTTCATGGAGAGATAGGCAAAAGAATGCATCTTTCTGGTCTAAAACAGTAAACCAGGTTAATTCAGGTGTTAAATGGGTTAACAGGGTGTAAGGATTGGCAATTACCGGGTACAAGTCCTCAGTTACCTTGTTAACAGCCCTTAAATCTTTTACCAACCTGTATGACCCGTCAGGCTTTTTCACTGGCAAAACAGGAGTGTTAAAATCAGACTGACGTTCCCTCAGTAGTCCTATCTTCAAGAAGTTTTCAATAATTGGACTAATCCCTTCTCTGTCTTCTTTCTTTAGGGACTATTGTTTAACCCTTACTGGCTGTCCTCCTCCTTTGAGTTTAATCTGTACTGGTAGTGTGTTCTTTGCCCTTCCTGGTGTATCAGAGGCCCACACCCCAGGAAATACCTGATCTGTTATTTTCCTGAAATTTTCCTCTTCATTTGCAACCTCAATCTCTTTGTTTATCATCATTAAACTTAACAGTTCTACATATTGTTGATCTTTTACCTCCAAAATAATTTCCCCATTCTTAAATATTATTTTTGCCTCCAGCTGCTCTAGCAGGTCTCTGCCCAAAAGTGCAGATGGCGCCTTAGGCATACATAAAAATCGATGAATTCCCCACTGTTTCCCCAATTTATACTTCAGTGGTTTGCAAAAATAAACTCTTTTAGATTGGCCAGTTGCCCCTTTTACCATAACACAGTCACTGGTCACAGACAGGTATTAGAGCCATATTCAACATTGAAAATGTTGTTCCTGTGTCTATTAAAAATTCCATCTCTTTCTCTCTGTTCCCCAGTTTGACTATAACTGAGGGAGGGTCCCCCAGGGTGGGGCCCTCCGGTCCCCCTCTGTCCTCTTTTACATGAGCAACCACCTTTTCTCTTTTCTGATCACCTTTTCTATGTTCATCACCCCTTCTTGGTTCTGGGCACTGGTTTTTCCAGTGTCCAAATTTCTTGCAAAATGCACATTGGTCTTTGCCCAGTCAGGGTGGTCCCTGTTTTGGTGGACCTTGCCCACGTTTTCTTTTTCTCCCTCTTTTACTACTGCTACTAATTTCTTCATCCCTTGTTTATATCCTTCTTCCCGGTTACTAAAAACTCTCCAGGCCTCATCCAGTAAAGCTTCTAAATTCCAGGTGTTTGGACCCCAGATCTTCTGGAGTTTCTGCCTTATGTCTCCTGTAGACTGTCCTAAAAATAAATCTATTAATCGCTGCATCCCTTCATCAGATCCGGGATCCAGGGAGGTGTGTCGGTGCATTGCATCTCGCAAGTGATCTAGAAATTCAGGTGGTGTTTGAGAGGGGCCCTGTTTGATAGCATATAAGGCTGACCAGTTTATGGTTTTGGGGACTGCTCTTTCCAGCCCTTTTATTATCAATTCCTGGTATCTCTTTAACCGTCCCAACCCCTCACCATTATTAGGATCCCAGCCTGGGTCTTGAAGGGGAAATACCTCTCTAATATCATCCTGTGTTGTTCTACAATCATCCTCAGCCAGATCCTTGGCTACTTTCAGAACCAGTTGCTTCTCAGTCTCTGTTAAGGCATCAAGCAGCAGTTGGAGGTGTGCCCAATCAGGTAAATGCTCTTTAATCATAAACTTCATCTTCTTTGCAACCCGTATTGGGTCACTTTGATAGCCCTTAGCACTCTTTTCCCAAATTTCAAAATCAGTCGAGGAAAAGGGAACCTTAATCAGTTTTGTTTCTCCATCAGAGGTCATTGCTTGTCTTAGAGGTGCTTGAATGACTTTTGTTTTTGGGTCCTTGATGCTATAGGTCCTTGTGGGGGAAGTTTGGGAGCTGGTGGGGGAGGTCCAGGTTCATCCCACTCACTGTCACTGCTAGGCAGTGGTGGATAAAATTGGGATGGTTCCCTGGGTTCAGGAGTGGGTGGAGAAACCCCTACCTCAGTTGCTTTTCTTCCGAAGGAAGATGAAACTAGAGATGAAACGGGGGAGGTTGGACTTAATGGCGATTCTGAATCTGCATCCCCCACGACCCTCCTCCTTTCCTGCCTTTTCAGGGGTGGTTTAAGTATGTCTTCTGTCTCTTGTTCCAAAGCCTCTGCTTGGTACACCTTGTCGGGATGTGCGCACCTCTGATTTATCGAGCAGGTACTACTACACCTTTTGGGCTTCCCGTTAGTAACTTTATTGTCCTTTTCAATGGCCAGTACTGACGGATCAGATGGTGGCCTCATTCCACAGTCCCTTTGCCACTCAGAGTGATCCCTAAGAATAAAACCCATCTCAGCATAAGCTACTTCCTGCCACTTCTGTTCACGGCGCAGGAAGAGCATTAGCTGCAGAAGAGTCTCATAGTGCAGTGTACCGCTTGCTGGCCATCTCATACCCTCTTCAAGCCTATATAGAGGCCACCACTGTCTACAAAACTTAACCAGCTCTCTCTTGGTCTCTGTACCACCACAGCCCAGCAATTCTTGCCAGTGTGTTAGAATACATCCCAGAGGACTGCTTTTAGGAATCTCTTGACTTTCACCTGATCCCATTCTTAAAATTCCTCTGGTACAACAATATACTGGGTATTCCTGTTCCACCCTAAAGATTTCCACTGGCTTCCCTAAGCCTCTTTCTCCTGGGCATATACTTTTACTGAAAAAAACAGGGTTTACATGCACACACACACCACGGGAGGGGAAAACTCTTTTTAATCTAAAAGGAAACAAACACAACACAAACAAATTGACAACACACACACTTGTCCCTTCTTCGTTGTTTAAATTGCTGATTCCAAATCACTGTCAAACAAAAGCCCCCTGTTACACCCTGCACTGGCTACTGCAGCTCAAATGTGCTCAGAAATCGCAAGCAGTTTCACACACCGCAGCAAGCACACATTTAAAACACAACGCAATTTCTGTCAAGCTGTAACCAGGGTACAGATGGGGACTTTGCAAAATGCCAGCCGCGCCTCGGCCAGGTGTTAACAATCCCAAACACGCACACTCAACCAAGAATTTTAACAAAGTCTCACCGTAAAGTCAAAGGACCAAGGGGGACACAGCACAAAGCCCTCCGCAAGAGGGAAGCGGGGGGTGGGGGGGCGAGCCCGGCCCCACACCGTCCCGCACTCCCTCGCAGCCAAAGGAATCACCAGTTCCCTGTTAAAATACCACCCCACACACCGGCAATCTCAAAACCTCACAAACAATTAAGCATGTTCCTTCACAGTCGAGACAAGTTTCCCCACACCCACACCCAATCAAAATCTTTGGGGGGATCGGAGCGGGGCTGGAAAAAAAAACACAGTGCGGGACTACAAAACCTGAATCCTTCCGCCGGTTACCAAGGCACTACCGGGCGTAATTTCAAACCTGCCATACCACTCGTCCTTTTACGCACAAAATAAACAGCTTATTCACCCACGATTGCTTTTACTTAACAATACGCTGGTTAAAATTCCGCTGGCAGCCATACAAACAAAACTCACACACGACACTTCTCCTGGCACACACTCCAAACACGGTACAAGCACTCCGAGTCCTCCCGCTTCCCAAACACAAACACAGATATCCCTCCGCTGATCAGGCGGGGGTTTTAAAATTCTTTCACAGCTTTAAACAGGCACAAACCCAAAACACTTACACACACTAATGATACGCTCCAAAACACACAAATTTAAAATTTCCTGCAACACAAACCCTTGCAAACCACGACACATGGCACGCCAATAAATTTACTGCCTGAACATACAATTACAGGCGACGCACCGGGAGCCCGATTCCGGGGGTATAGACCCCACTTACCCCAATCTCCTGCGACCTGCTCTGGGACCACTCGCGACCCACAAGTCACAAAGCACAACCCACCAAGCCGCTTTCAAACCACAGCTAAACCTGGAGCCACAACTGCTCCTAAACACCACCACCACCAGGCCTGCGGCTTTGCTGCCGCCTCTGCCCCACCTCGGGGACACTTGGTTGCAGCTGGAGGGTTACCAGCTCTTGCCTAAAACACAAATAACCATTAACACCAGGCTCCGCGGAGCTTACCAAACCCAATCAGGCCTCTGCTTTGCATAAGACGTCTCTTATGACTTACAAGCTGCCTGTATTCAAAGGTACCTTCTTCCAATATTTATTAAATATACCTTTTTGTCCGTAGCTCTGACAGATCCTGGTCTCTCCCCAGGGTGTCAGCGGGGACGCACGAGCCCTCTTCCCAGAAAATTCTGGGTGGGCACCCAGAGGGGGTCCCAGACCCCGATGGCCCCTCAGCCAGAGAGGGCAGCGTCCTGCCGCGGTCACCAAATGATTTATTAAAATATGAATATCGACCTAATATCGATACCCAACTGTGACGGACAAAAGACTCCCTAGCAGTTAAGTTACAAAGTGTACGTTTAGTACGACGCCGGGCAGCGCTGGGATATTTCCCAAATGCGCCCTGCCAAGATCACAGGTAATTACAAAGCCTTTTATCCACAAAAGGGTTGAATACCCAAAATACAAATGCATATTCATACCCCTGTCACCTCCTCTTCTCCGCTTCGTATGCTAATTGACCAAAAGGCTATTGAGCATGCCTAGTTTGTTCCCTGAAATGAGTCGGGGGTCTATTCTGCGGAGGGGTCACTAGAAATGAGGAAGTAAAATTAGTCTTCCTCGTTCTAAACCTTCAGCCTTTCGATGCATATGTGATTGATGGATCCCTGGTAGAACTCCTTGTTTCCTGTTTTCCAGGGCTATTTCAATAGGTTGTTTCTGAAAGCAGGAGGTTTGCAATTGTTTTGTGTTCCAGGGGTATTGATTAGTTTCTCTGTTTTTCATATCAAGCACAGCTTACACAAATATAAAGTTGGCAAGCATTGAGTTATTAGATCCGGGATAGCTTATCTAAAATCCGGTCTCTTAACCATCCTCTGAGTTTTAACTGATTTCAGCAAAATTTTTTTTTCAGCTAAATCAGCAATATATTGTTGTCTATAACCTTAGCTTTTTCTAAAATCTTCAAAATTAGTGTCTCAAGACAAGGGAAAGGTTTCTTCAGAGTGCAGAAAATCCCTAAAAGCCATCTTGCTGTGCTGTCACATATAATTGTCTTAGCAGTTAGATGTTCACATTTGCACTACAGGTGTGGATTTTCATGAAAATGCTGACTGCCTCATGTGCTAAATATGTGACCAAATAATGCCTATTTAATAGGTCATTTGCTGTAGTTCTCGTATTGGATCTCTCCAAACCTACTGAACTCTGGACTACGATGGAGAGCCTTCTGCAGGTCACCAGGAACCACGTGAACAAAATTTTAACCAAGCTAGAAAAGACAAACCCTGAAGTAGGGGCTGAAATTAAACAGAGAATGTGGAACAATCTGCAGAGGGATCACCCTGTAAGTTACTTCTAATATTTTCTCCAGATGTCACAGGCCTTTATACAGTTAAAGATAATGCTTTTGAAAATCATAAACAACTCTTTTAGATTTTTATGCATGACTGAAAATCCATTTGATGTAGATGAACCTGTTCACTGGAAAATTATAGCAATTTAATAAAAATTCAATAAGAGCAGAAACAAGGAAAGAAGGTTTCTTATATCTTTTTGTTAGATATCTAATGTGATTGTTATGGCATGTTACACCAATCAAAAGAAATAGTTTTAGAGTAGCAGTTTGCTTTTTTCCCCCCTCATCTTTTTAAAATGAAGATGAAAACTAGAATGTACAAAAGTCATCTAGCAAGAGACTAGCTGAAGGTACAAATTTAAGCAAAGAATATAGTTATAACAGCCATCAACATGACTATATACTTTGCATTTATTTAAATGTCTATCACAAACTCAATGCCTTTTGATAATCTGACAACTAATTAAATTATAAAGTTTCAGAAATGTTAACATCAGTCCTTTAAACATAATTGCTAACTAAATCTCTGAAAAAGCTAAACTAGATAATGTGCAATAGAAATGAAAAGTCATTGTGCATTAAACCTCTGCAAATGTTGTGTGTATATAATGCATAAATAAGTATTCAACAATTCAAAGAGACCTGGCATGTAAATCTTGTTACTGTAACTTTTATAAAATGCTTCAATACAGCAAGTGCTTGTAAAGCTCAGATATTTAAAAGTAACTCAAAATATATGAGAAAGCAACATATGCAGCACTCTGTAGATCTAGCGTATGGGGTTTAATATTGGGATTGTTTTGGTTTTTACTTTTAGAGAAGGTAATTTACAAAAAGATAACACCTACATGCACACCTGGCAATAAATTATGACCACAGTGTCTAGTTTCATATAGGGGTTTATATATCAGAAGACTGCAAGCTTTTTGCAATAAAGAAAAATAATAATGTATTCATTGTTAAGAAAACTTGTTATTCTTGCACTGTAGGAAACACAATTATACCTTCTGAACTAAAATTTCTGTTTAGCTTCCATTATCAAAGACATCAATAATGCAAATAAAAGATTATATTACTGCTTGGTTCTCTTCTTACTTTCATCATTGTTCAAAGAAAAATTGTGTCATTTTACTAGAAGAAAATACTATCTTTTATACTCAAATTAAATGACAGTTTATGGAGATCTTTATATGCCTTTTAATGGCTAAATATATTTTTATCATAAACAGGAATCAATGAAATACTTGTATTTTTAAGAATTAAGATATATTTCATTGGCCTGGCTAAAGAATTAAATGCTATGATGATAAAATATCAGTTGCAGACTTTGTTTAAAAAAGCTGGATGCATCTAAAGTACTCCATAGTCAAAAATAAATTCCACAGTCAAAACATGAATAGGGTTCAATATGCTAGTTTTAAGGTTTCTGATGTTATCCCAAATTTTCCTCTCAGTTATGAAATGAAAATTTTTTTTTTTCAGTTTTATATTTTATATACTAATTTTTAAGTTGCAATACTTTTGCTCAAAGCTTTTGCTTTGACAATGTATGAGTGAAGCCATTATTTCTCCTCTCCAAATAGAGGATTTTCACTATGTGCAGCTTCTGTCAACATTCTGTCATTTAACCTGTCTGTGAAGTACCTGGGGTTAGGAGGCAGCAGTTGGACCAGCCTCTGCACGACACATCATTCTTGCACTGCTGCGGCCAAAGCAGCTTGAATAAATAATTGCTTGAACACACGAGGGGGTTATCTCACTCCATATGGTCTATAGCAAACCCTTCCAGATCACTTGAGAATTCTTGTGATTCACTTACTAAAATTTTTACCCCACATTAGCTATTTAGCACTTAAGTCTGCACTCTCAGGCCTGTTTTTCTCCATTGATACTGATTCACATTTTCAAGACTGTTGGATGTTATTTCCTCTTTGTGCTGATATCAAACATTAGATATTTAAGTGTTTGGAAAACACGATGTGGGGAGTACAAATGCGTGACACAAGCAAATCATTCCACTTACTTTTCTTGAGATTTTGTCTGCATTCTTTTAGATTTTATCCAAGGAAGGTAAATGTGTCAAAAAGCCAGTTCTAGTGATCCAGCCTGGCAGGTGTTCTGTGAATACATGAGGTTTTTCCTCTCTTCCTTTCCCATCTAATAATGTTAAAGTGATAGTGTTAAAGCCCTTTTATGCCAGTAGGTGTTCTGACTTCTCAGAGGGATTATTTCCTGACCATTTAGGAAGAAGATGGGAAAATGCTAGAATATAATATGGATACTGCAATAAAGTTGATTACTGTAAGGTTCAGAAAACCTTGTTTTCTGTGAATTAATTTTAACTCCTTTCAGTTTCTTTAACAGTTGCAATCTTCTACAGTTTGTTTACAGAGCTTAACTGTCCTATATCTTTTCAACAGGACTATGCATTAGTTGACCCTTTTCCAATACCCTTGGTGATAATTGGAAGCAAATACGATATTTTTCA
>WAAG01067028.1:0-27956 GCA_013390105.1 Tichodroma muraria
CAGACACACAGACACGCACAGACGCGCACACAGGCCGGGCACACGCTGCGCACATTCCCCTTCCTTTGTCCCCTTGCTACTGTTTTGCTTGGACTGCTTGCCGAGGCGGGGGGCACTAAGCAGGGCCCGCCGTCAGCTCTGCAGGGTACCTCTGGGTCCTTCTGACTGCGTATCTTTCATGGTCGTGCTTCCCTTGTCAGAAAACGGCATCTCATCAGCTGCAGAGCCCTAAAAACTCTACAGCTCCCTGCCCGTGATGCGGCTCTGTGCAGGGGGCTCTTTGATTCCTCACACAGAGGAACTCTATTTTTGGCTAAAAGCCTAAGGAGAAAATGCACAGCCCTGAAGTGTCCCAGGAGGGTCTCCGCATAACCACCACCCAAACACGGAGCAATCATTTCACCCCGAAGTCCCCTTCTGGACTGCTTTCAAACAGAAGCAGTGCCAAGCAACCGCGCTCAGGGCATTCCCTGCAAACAGATGCCAGCCAGTCCCGGGTGAGTCTGCCTCAGAGACCTGAAGGTGTTCAGCTATCCTGGTGTGGACCTGGATGTGGTGGCTGTAATGTTAAGGGCCCGATGGTTATTCAAGCCCATCTGCCCCATCACTGCTTTTCACAGAGGGCAGCACTTGGAGAGGCAGCTTGACTTCCCCTCCCTGCACGCCCAGTCGCTGTTTACCCGGGCAAAGCAGGGTAACACCTTGCTGTGTGTGCCTACTGGGAGGAATCCAGCCTACCACACAGGTTCTGGACCTACAGCTGGTGACAATCCTGCATCCACTGCTGCCTCTCCTTTACACTCTGCTCTCTGACCGCTGTTGGATTCTCCCCTCCGCCTGAGTCAGCCCGATCTTTGCACCTGTGGCTTTTGTGTGCCCTGCCAACCCTTCGCCAGCCAAGTCGAATCAGATGAGCTGTGGGGGAAACACAGCCACCATTTGTGTAATACACCCCACTCCAGGAATGCATTAGAGCCTGTTGCCTAATACAACAGGGCTGGAAGGCTAATCATCTCCCATTCCAACCTCCATCAAACACAAAAATAGCAAAACCCTATTTCTGCTGAACTAAAGCAGACTCTGGCTGGCCAGTGACATACCAGAGACATTCTTTCTTCCTTTAGAGAAAGCTGTCAGAGACAAAAAAGTCAAACTGAGAATTTGATTACAAACTAATGCAGAATTACACTCTCATACCAACAATACTTGAACTCAAGCTGGATCATCAAAACGTCTTAAAAAGCTTTGTGCTAGGCCTGATGCCAAAAGATCACAAAAACTTTGTTCCTCTTGGGCAGATGTTGGCCACCACCACAGGATGAGCTAACCTGGTGTCTCCCATGCCTTCTGCACTATTCAATCCAGCTTTTAGGCTAAAATTGGATAACCAAGGGCACAAAGTGCATGTCCTTGGAGGCAGGCCTATCATCCTAATTTTTCCCTCTTTTGTCCAGCACGTGACTGGAACAAACTGATCTGAGGTGGGAGAGGAGGGTGATATTGTCATGAGTGCAGGAGGGGGTATTTGGGTTGATGTCCCTGGATGTTTGCAAGAGCACTGATGGAGGACATTATTTCAGGGTGGAGTGTGGAAGGATGTGTGTGCATGTGCATCTGTTGGAGATTTTCAAGTATTTTCATGTGCCTGAACCCTTTCCCCACTCTTCATCCCTTCCTGCTGCCTAATCTAGATGTGGCAGTTTCTTGGCTCTTTCTTCCTGGAAAATAAACTGTACCCAGCCAGGCTGCTGGGAATTCCACTGTGCACCCACACTGGGCATTGTCACGGCTGTGCTCCTGGCTGGTCACGTCTGGAGCTGGTGCTGTGCTGGGGCTGGTGGCTCACAGACAGCTGGCAGTGGAGAAATTGAACCCAAAGGCGAGAGCCCCCAAAATGAACCAAATCAAGGCCACCCAGACAGGACACACCACTGGAGGAGAAGAGGGATCTCTGTCACTGCAGTTAGCTCAAGAGGAGATCTAATTAACTTTATTTATGGAGGTATTAAGATGGGAGTCACCAGAAATGCTTGCAAGGCAGAAGCCACAAGTCAAAAGAAGCAGCAGTTACGTGGGATGGAGGGGCAGGGTGTATGGAAAAGACTGGGAAAGGGGGTGGGGATTGGAGAGGACCACACAGCTCCATGTCCTGACTTTGTAAACCCAGAGAAGTGTGAAAGCTAATATTCCTGTCAAGCAGCGTCCGTATGGTGCAAGCTGAAATATATCCTGCTGGAAAACAAACAACCAAAATAAAAGAGAGAGAGAGAGCAAGAGACATTCATTTCCTTTGCAGCAGAGTCAAGGAATCATCTTTTATAGGGCCCTGGCCAGAAAAGGCAATTGTTGAAAGAGGCTGAAGGGAAATGAATTGTCAAAGGAGGCACATATTTGGATGATTAAATGTCAATATGTACCTTGAATTAAGAAGAAGGAATTTACACCTCATCTCATTGTGGCAGTGAAAACCAAATTAGAGTCAGACTGTAAATTTGCCAGCCAATAGATACCAATTTGTTTGGCTACCTAAAGGCTTTTTCTGCCCAGAGAAATGCTGAAACATTAGTTCCCCTGGGTGGGCAATAGCTGCTGTGGGCAGCTCTAAGCTGCTGAGCTCTTTGAGCCCTCTGGGCTCCTCCAGGCTTTCCTGTCTCTGCTCCCCTGGCTCCTGGCCCCAGTGTGCACTCATTGAGTCCTGGTGTGCTGTGTCACACTGCAGGTCTCAGCTACCTGACAGATGTGCCTGCCTCTGTGCTACTGGGCAGGAACACTGGCCAGGACTTTGTTATGCTGGAGTATTCCCAAGAGCTTGACTCCCTCCACCCTCCTGGTCAGCCAGTGCAGCTGTGGTTGGTCGAAGCACAGAGGTACACCCTCACTACTCTTGGCACGTAACAGAAGCTGCAGCGGAAAGATGCTGCCGCCTTTCCCTGACTGCTCCCAGCAGTTGGCCAAAGGGTTGAGTGGTTTGCCCTGGCATGTGCAGGAAGCCTTTGGTAGAAATGAAAGGCAGAATCAAGGTCTTAGCAACTTGCAAGTCTGCACTTACCGACAAAACCCATCCCTCACGGAGTGCCGCTGGGTCATGGTCCCCTTCTGTCCTCTTGCAGCACCTTATGCTTCTCCTTTCATGAAATCTTCCTTCCTCATAGCTTTCCAGGCTGGGGAATGCACCCTCCTGTCCACAAAGGGGAGTGCAGCAGTGAAAGAGTTAAAAGATTCATGTTAATAAATTCAGGCTGTCTTTTCCTCTAGGGCATATTTACATATTAATGGAGGGGAATTGTAATGAACCTGTCTAGGGAGGCTAAAGGGGAAATTATGCAAGGTTAGCTGAGGAGGTGGAGGAGGGGAAAATGTTCATTTTCAGTGCTTTCCAACCCCTCAGCTGCAAAAGCATGTGACCAGCCTAGGCTCCGGGGCAGCGCCTTGCCTAGCATGGGACACCCAGGGGTGAACGCAGAACCAGAGGGCAGGCAGCTATTCGGACCCACCTGCATCCCTCCTGCACTGGCTTCTGATAGCTAAGCTTCACACTGTCCCAGATGTTATTTTAAGCCCAGGGTCACAACAAGATATTTCAGCAAGTATGTCCAAATCATCACCCCATCCTCCAAGGCATCCAGAGAAAATGCAGCTCTCGGTGGGCAGTCACAAGAGCAGCACATCCACAACTAGTTTTCAGCAGGCAATCTCTCAGGGCTTTTCAACAATGCTGTGTGTGCTTGAAGCAAGAGGCAAGGGAGCCAAGGAAGGGGATTTGTCCCAGGCTGGGCTGAAGTGCTTCCCTATCCCATCCCTGCTCCTTCACACCAGGCTGCTTCAACCCTGCCACAATCTTTGTTGCCTCAAGCCCCAAAGCTCTCTGCATGCCAGCCCAAAAGCCTTTGACAGCACTTGAAAAATGCCAGGAGCTTTGCCAGGTCTGCTTTCTCTGCTTGCTGCTGAGGCCTCAGTGTGTAATCCCCACTCCAGTGAACTACCCTACAGATTTTATCTCAAGAAGAACAAATAATCTGTTGCTTTTGCCCTGCAATATCAGATAGAGCTATAAATCACTAGATAGGAGACTAATTACTGGGCCTCTGATCTGGTTTAGATTGGAAGATGGAAAAAGCAGCCTTTATTCCTGAAGGCAGAGGAGCACTTCTTCAGAACAGCAATGGGTTCTCCATGTACCTCAATAGCTACAAATGGTTTATGCCCATGCAGATGAGATCAGGGCAGGAGCCACTCAAATTAGCAGGACACAAAGTGGCTTGCAGATTTTCTGCTGCAGATTTGGTTTCCCCCACTCCCTCTTTCTCTCTCAACCCCCTGCTTTTTTCCACTGCTTCATCTCTGCTTATAAAAGTCAGTGCAGCTCCAGTTACTTGGGGTGAGAAACATGAGGTCTGATCCAGCGTGGTCAGTGAATGGGAGCAAAATTTTAAGAAGATCAATGGCTTCTGCTAGGGAAGTGTTGTTCTGCAACAGGCCTAAATGCTGCCTGCAGAAACTGGGAGCCTTCTTAAATCCCATGTTGTTTCTTTTTGACGTGCCTGGTTTTTGCAGGAAGTGTGAGGGGACACCAACTGCAGGGTTCGGAAGTTTGCTCCTGGTGGGACTACTGAGGACTGGATGGTAGGTAAGGGCACACAGAACTGATGCATCCATCACTCCTGCTCTGAAGGACTTGGGAGTCCACTGTTCCCACAGGTGTGGCAGACTTGCCCTTCAATATCACCCCTTGATAGCACCAGGACCCAGAGACCAGCCCTGATTCGGGTCCTGGCAGGTGCAGAGCCAGCCTGGCTGTCCCCCAGGCACAGCATCTTCAAGCACGTGGTTCACACTGGGTGGTGGTTTGCTGGATGCAGGGTGATTGCTGAATGTTTCTGCAGCCTTGGTGCACCAGGGTAGCCCACACTGGGAAGCTTTTTCCTGACATAAGAATCTGCACAGGCTGTGCTTAGCATTTTGTCATTTTTTTGTACAAATGGGGTGCTGTGCCCGCTGTAAGACCCCATCAGCATCCTCTGCCCATCCCTTTCCATCTCCTGACTTCCACAAAAACCCTGAAGCTCTCCCTATTCCAGGTGTCAGGGCACACATGATCTGTGGTCATGTTATGACAATGAAGGATTATAAAGCAGATGTATATGAAGTGGATAAAACAGGCACATGGGTCCCTTAATTCCAGAATTTTAAGTGTCATGGGGATTAGTCTTATATCTTTGGCTGCAGGATTTGGGGATGCAGCAGAGCCAGAGAAATGAATCTGTGAAAGCAAGCTGATCCTCTCCTCTCAGTTTGCTGTGAGACAAATGCAGTGTAAAGGATCTGCTTTGAGAACTTGATTGAAGCCAGTAAGGGATGTGGCATTTTAACCTCTAATGTAGCCTGTGACATTTTGCCTTTAACACACATTGTATCCCCCATGGCTGTGAAGCCAGGGATCACTCCTGAAACTCACCAGCCCTGGTGCAGTGTTTAATCATGGACACAGAGATCCTAGCAGCTGCCTTCTTTGGGGACATCACTGTTTGCAAGTTGAAAGAGAAATGCCTCGCTTGAATTTCCCAGTGTTTGGTTAAGCATCCGGCCTCAGTGATAGGATTGAAGCTGAGCTTTGAATGACGTTTTTTGCTAGGAAGAAAGGGCTGGGGAAGAGACATTTCTCCCTTGGGCTGAAGTTCATAAATAAGGCAGTGTTATGTAAGTGTGACTATAACCTATTTATACATAGTGTCAGACTCATGCACTCAGGCTATGAATGACAAATCTCCCACAAATTTTTATGAATGTAACAGCGGTACCTGTATGAGTTTTGAAACAGCAGTGGAAATGCAGGTTGTTCTGTGCCAGCAGTAACTGGGACACCCCTCCAAGTTAGATTGAGGGAGGGATGACTTGTGTCTGGCACTTCTTTTACAGACACAGAGGGTACAGTTGTCTTCAGGCAGCTCCCTTGTACCCATTCCTGATCCCAAGGCCCAAGTGGCAGGCAGTGGGGGAATGGAAACCTGCCGCTTTTCCTGGGACAAACCCAGTCTCTTGTCCCTCAAGCAGTGGGCTGTACAGGAGCTGGGCTCCTCAGAGGCTCTTTCAATGGGACTGTGCCCTGTTGTGAGTTGTGGACATGCTGAGGGTTCACCCAGGTGGCAGGACATGGGAACCAAAAGCATCGTCTGGCAAGGTGAAACCCAGAAGGACCACCAGCTCACACGAGGTGTTAACCAGGGAAACACCTTGCTGCAGGCCCTATGCATGCTCTGAGTTTACAGGCGTCAAAAGTAAGAGGATAAATTCCTGGAAGCAAAGCACATGGGTGGTTACTAAACACAGGGAGATTGCTGAGCTGGAGCTGTTCAGAGACTGGAAGCGTAGCGGAACTCCTTCTGGCACACACTTGTGCTATTTCTGTGCATCTGTCCCTCATACTGGTGTTGCTCAGTGTAAAGTTGCTGAGCAGAGGGGTTAGAACCAAAGTGGCCTCACGTAGGCCAATGCAGCCTTAGTTCTGTGTGTCTAACTTGGCTGGCATGGCCCCATTGCCTGGGACCGAGACAATAACTGCAGATAAAAAAACTGTATATAAAAAAATCAAAGGAAGATTTATACCCAGAAATTACTCCTGAGGCACAGAGAGTCAGTCATCGTAATTGTGACGACACAAAACCCCAAATCAGCTTCAAGTTTAAAGACAGGCTTTTTCCTTCTCCATTTCCTCCTAATCTGGGCTCTGCCTTGAGCGCTGTCTCAGCACAGCCAACAATCACACACCCCTCTCATGGGCCCTGTGCCAGCAGCCAAGGACCCCAGAGACCTGAGCATCACAGCCATCCACAGGAGGCTGTGGCAAGAGGAGAAAGTCTGAAATCCCTCCGGGGCTTCTTTGTGCCTCCGGTTAATCTCCCTTCTCTGCTCCACAGATGATCTCAGCTCCCACTGTGACCTGATCACACAAATCTGGTAGGGACACGTGGCCCGGGCTTGTCATGTCCTGCTGTCTCCTGCCGGAGATGAGGCAGCCATAGGGTCAGGTGTGGATGGCCCAGGGGGTCAGAAGTGACCGCAGCTGCTGTGATTTTTTCCTAGACACCCCCAGCAGAGCCCTGTGACTGATTCACCTCCTGTCTTGGTGCATCAGGCATTGACTCACACCCAAAAATACGTCAGATGATTGTGTCTGTGAAGGTCTTCATGGTCTTTGCCCCAGGCGTCCCCACTGAACTTCAAAGCTGGGCCTTCTTGGAGAGGTGGAACAGATGGGAGACCTTTACTGGCGATGCTCTGTGCCTCCAGAGGAACGTGAAATGAGGCTGGACAACTGTCCCAGCCTACTTCAATTTGCTTCTCAGTGGTTTCCTGTGCCAGTGTGCGGTCTCTCTTGTTAAAAAAACAACAAAAAAAAACCACAAAAAAAAGACCTGATCTGAGAAAGGCCTGATCTTGCTGCCTTTGCCTTGGTAGTTCCATCAGGGACAGAGGAAAGCAGCAGAGACCTCAGGCTCTCAGGCTGCTGCCAAACATATGCTTTCAGGGCTGAAATCAACTTCTGCAGCAGTTGGCATGCAGACAGATAGGCACATGCCACAGCCTTGCTGGCAAGAGTTTATGGCCTCGAAAATCTCTCCCAGAAGCTCACTTTTTCTGCACTCTGCTTTGCCCATTGCATTCAATAAAGGGAAAAGAAAACTCCAGCAGAAGAGGTAACACTCTGACAGACTACTTGCCAGCCAGAGCCCGTTACTGACCCGGTGACCCTCCGAGCAGCCTTTTCAAAGGGTTTAAGCCACTCCAGGAGTGTTGTCAAGCACCAGCAGCAGAAAAGCAGAAAAAAAACCAGTAAAGACAGTAAGAAGTACAAGTACTACTTACTTGTAGTACAAGTAGTAGTACAGTAAGTAGTACAGCAAGAACAGCAAAACCAGTAAAACTGTATGTTCAATAGTAGATGTCCCATCCAGTCCAATAACATGGGGAGCACTCAAAGGATGCTCATACTCCAGCCATAATAAAGAGATGTAAAAAGTCCAGCTGGATCAATGACCTGGCTGCACGGACAGCTAACCTACTTCAGGCAACTTGGAAACAGCATGAACCTGGGCAAGTGAGCCAGTGCTTCCCATGCGACTCTTCCCATCCTGTGCAATGTGCCTGGGGGACTTCCTGAGCCAGTCCTGGGATCTGTGTCCCTAATAACCCCTAATAGGTATTTCCTCCATGAATAGGTCTGGGTGCTTCTTGAACTCATGCAAATGTTCAGCATCCACAGCATCCTGCAGTGAGGAGTTCCACTGCTTCATTATGCCAGAGCCACTTCCTTGGGCTTGCTTTGAACCTGCCACCCCATTGTTTCACTGCTCCTCTCCATTTCTGTCCTGGAAGAGATGGTCATCTCAAACCCATCTCCTCTCAGCTATGGGAGCAGGAGGAATGGCATCTTGCTGCGTTATTTGGGGACATAACAGTATTGCACTCAATTACCTAATAAGATTAAAGCGTAATTCTGCCCAACAGGTTGAAGAATATTGCTCTTTTTGAAGGGCAACTCGCTTTGTCACACGAAGGATGAATTGACCTGCTTCAACTCAGCGTTTGTAGACTGCTCTTCTCCATCAAGACTTGCTACATAACTGTGCCAGGAGATCATCTTTGAGGCTGACAGTGTAGAGCACCACATTCTTCTCAGGGGATGAAAATGATTTATGGCAGTGAGGGCTCCCCAGGTTGCTGGTTATTCAAGCTCTGTCATTCTGGGCTCGGAGCTCCAGCTCAGTGAGCTCCTGGGTTGTAACATGATTAGCAGAGAGGAAGCTGTGTTTTTGCAGAGTGTGGCATGACATGGGAGCCCATGCACATTTGTGCTGGTCTGTGCTGCCAGCACACCTCACCAGTGGCTGATAATAAAGGGAGACGTGGTCAAACAAGCCCCTCTGAAGGCAAAGATGAATGACAAGATAGGCTCTAGCAAGCTTTGCATAGGAGGCAAAATATAAGGGTGTGACAAGTCACAAACATACACAAATGGGTACGTCAGGCCTGGGGGTTGTTCTCGCCTGTTTTCAGCATCACTGCTGAGAGCCTTCAATACACAGCTCCAGAGACAAGGCCATCTGCTTTGCCACGACAGCTGGCAGCTAGCAGAGGCCACTATGAGCAATCTGCCTCCTCTGGAGTCGAACTTGCTAAGAAAAGCAGTTTCAGCCATGTCAGATGAAAACCACCTGCTGCCCCAGCCAAAGGCATGGCACATGTGAGCACCATGGCATGAGGTTCTCCCAGCTTCCCACCACGTGTCTCTTGTGCTGCAAGGCAGCAGGATTCTGGAACAGAGGAGGTTCCCAGCAACATCTCTCTTCACCCTTACATTTTAGCAGGGAGAAGTTACAATAGAGCTGTTTGCCCTGCATGAACTCTCCCTGTTTCTTTGGGGTTTAAGAATTTTTCTTTTGAAAAATGAAGGGTTTTCCTCTCTTTCTCTGTCTCTTCCAGAATCCCTGGTGTGAGCATTGCTCAGTGGCTGAGAGAGTGTGGTGAGTAATGGCACAGGGCGTGAGGACAGAGTGACATAGGAAATGAAGTGTGGAGAAGGAAGGGGTGCAGACAGTGTGGCCCCACAGGCTCTCCAAAGGGCAGAGCAATGGTGACAAAGTGCACAAAAGAGGAAGCAAAAGAAGAAATGGGGAACTGCCAGCCCTCCACTGGGCATCCTCTGGGGAAGATATGCAAGACAAAGTCCCCAAAGTGAGTTATGCAGCAATGTGTGGCCAGCTGGTGGCTACGGGTGTCACAGCTGCCTGCTCCAGTACTGTGCCACCTCTGGAAGATTTCTAGGGAGACACTGACATTGTTATACCACAAACCTGAAACCCCCTTTGGCTGGTGTTGGTCCCACATGCCTTGCTGCAAGGCGAGAGGGGTGGTCTGCAATTACAGGGACACCTGGGGATGGCCCCTTCCTTCCCAATATTTGTTAGGCTTCCTCATGCAGAGAAAGGACCTGGCACCCCTTCTGGGAGACACAGCTCCAGCTGCTGCCTTTGCAGCCTGCCACAATCTTCTAAGCATCCTTGAGGCTCTCCTGAATAGAGGAACACCCAGCTGGTAGGCCTGGCCCAAGTCTGAATGCACTGCTTGGAGAAGTTAATCTGAACTATAATTTCAAATGTTGCCATAAAAAGATGGCCAGACACTTTTTAAGAGAAGTAGCCTTGAGACTATCCCAATGGAAATAGGAAATTTAGTGAGGGAGGGATGGGCCCATCTGTCAGCACCTGTTATGCCACCAGGAAGATTTGAAGATGGGAAACTGAGATAATTTTCCCAGAAGCAAGGACCTCAGTGAGGTTACCACCAAGTTAAGGGAACCTCATTAATCAGGATTAGTGTCTGGGGTCTCCTGCTGAGGCAAATCCAGAGATGCAATTGCAACCCATGACAGTCCATGCAGCCCCTTGCACCATATCTTGATTTCAGTCCCACCCAAACTCCTTCTGGGCAGACATGTGTCATGTAAGCCAGAAGAGGAAAGGGAAATTTCCAGCATGAGGTTTTTCAGAGCTGTCCCTCTGTTTGTTTGGCCTTGTAAAAACTCCGTTTTATCTTCAAGGAAAATTTCTGTAAATGTGGTCACAGAACTACCTTGCAGAAAAACTTTGAGGGCCACAATGGCATCTCTCCTGCAGACTTCCTGGGCCAAGGGAAAACCTGCCTGTCTTCCCTTTCTTGTATTTGGAGAGCAAATTAGCAGGGATATGCTTTTACTTCTTTACATGAGGGCTAGCTCCCTCTTTCTGTGTGCTTGGAAAAATCTGCAAAGGTCTCAGGACAAAGATGAACTTTCAAATTCCCATCAAAAATCTGTTGTGATAATTTTCACCTTTTTCTCCCTGAATTACACCTGTCCCTATCAGCTTTGCTGCCTTGTCCTGTCAGTCAGGACATTTCTTATACTCATTCTTTTGCTGAACTTCCTTGATTGAGCCTTGATTCCTTGATTGTTGGAAGAAAAACAGCTGTGCCAAAGCATGAGGGACTGTAAAGAGCTTGGAAACACCAGAGCTGTGAGGACAGAGCGTCCTTCTCCCCAGCAACGTGCAGCTAGGCCATGCAGCAAGCACTGACGTGCACGTTCCCATTGTGTTGGGGGTCTCATGGGGAAAGGGACTGGGATGAATGAGTAGTTTTAACTGTACACACAGCTTTTTGCCCCAGTCTTACCAACTTAGGGCTGTTTTGGGGCGCACACATGCTTAAGCACCGCCGGTGCCCGTTGCATGGGGAGCAAAAGCACACTCAGCCGGCATGGATTGGTTTTGCATTAGTCCATTTCCTTTTCCCTGACACAGGAGAAATTTGTCTTGCATTAGTGTTGTTTCCTACCCACTTGGAAAGGAAGAAGTGGGTGGTGGCCACATCCCCTTCCCTGAAGGCCATCCCTGGTGCAGGGGGCCCTGGGCTGGAGAGGAGGGAGCGGAGGGGGCCCAGTTCCTCATGGCATCCGCTCAAAGCATCTCAGACTCAGCTTTTAATCCGCCATCACACAGCCAAGGGCCAGCTCTGTCTGCCATACACTCTCTTCATCCTCACCTGACTGCCCCAGCAGCACAGATTGCTCCTCACTGCCCAGCAATGCTGGCTGCAGACCTGCTCCCCACCACAGCATCTCTTCCTTGGTGTGAAGTCCCTGGCAGGCAAAATGTCCTCTTTGTCCCTTTCTCCCCCCCGAAGCTATGCCATCCTGCATTGTTCACTGCTCAGTGGGAAGTTTTCTGGCGTGACTGCAGGCACCGGCAGGGAGGTTGTGTAGCTGCTGTGGCCACTGGCCATGAGACACAAAGCCCCAGCAGGGAAGGCTGGCCAGGCTCGTGAATGACCGCTGTTTGCTCTATGTAATGAGCAAATATGGTTAACAAGCAGCTGTAATCTGTAATCTCCTGGCTTTGTGTGCACTCCCCCCTGCTGTTCCACACACAGAGGTGATGTCAGGGTGTCAGGGAAGACACGTCCCTCCTTGATACCCTGTGTGCTTCCTCCCTGGGATTAGCAGAGATGTTCTCCGGAACTACACCAGCCAGTAGTCCCTTTGCACCTTCCCTTGGCCCTGCAGCCTCTGGGCCAGCATGTGNGTGGGGTGGGGGTGAAGAGGGCAAACCCTTCAACTCAAAGAGCTATTCAGCCTCGCTGGCATATTTAGGCCACAGATGCTCCCTCGGAGGGACAGTGCTCTTTGGCATTAAGGGCTGACTCCTTTAGTTGATGGAAGAGATCTTAGAATTAGGGGCAGAGGAAAGAAAGGGTTGGAAATGTGCTCCATTTCCTAGAGACAGCTGCTTTTTTCTCCTCCCAAATTGCCCAGCCAACCACAAGATGAGTCACTGGTCTCCCGCATTTCCACCTGACCCACTTTTGGCTTGTCAGGGCTGACTGCAGAGCTTTTGTTTCTGGGATGCACATATGCACAGCCATGGAACTGTGATGCTTTGAGCTTCTCCTGTGTGAAATAACCTGGAAGCAGGGAAGTTTTTCAGCCCTAGGTTTCCCTTGAAGGCACAAAATTATGTCCATCCCAGGCCACCATCATCCAGGCTCCACTAGGAAGGTCCTGGGGGCTTTGCCTGAGCTCTGCAGGGAGCCTTGATCCCTGCAGCTCCAAGCTGAGCCTGGGGGTCCGGCTGTGAAGCCGTTATCCCATAGTTAGGTTTCCCTCTGGGAAAAGCTGAAAGGAATAAACAGCAGATGGGACAGCTTGTTCTGCTTGCCTGCTAATGGATTTCAGTAGGCTGTTCCCGATTTTCATGCTCCTGTCTGTGAAAAGGTACTATGAGTCAGGACACTCACACAGCCCAAAATAAAAGCACCTCAGAGGTGCTCAGGTAACTGTGCCCACCAGGTCGCTGTTTGCCTCCTCAGTGCTGTGCCTGGCATGGACGTCTCCTTTTCCAAAACCAGGAGCAGCACTGTGTCAAACCACAACTGAATTGGAGAGATGAGAAACACAGATTAGTGGCAGAAAGCAGAAATGACATTCCAGGCACAGGAACAGCCCTGGGCAGCAGTGTTAAATAGTCAGATGCTTGCTCCGTTTTGTGCATGGTGGTGTCATTTTTTTCCACCACCCAAGGGAAATTCCCAGGGATGAAACGTCCATCTCAATTGTATTTTCCATGTCCAACTTATTGTACTACCTCAGCTTTCACATCTTGAAGGATGTTGGAGGGAACTTGCCTTGCAACCAGATCATGTTTCATGAAAGGGATCTTTCACCTCCCTTTGCTGGCCAAAGGGATGGCTTGTTCTTCTGTCCTGAGCTGTATTTGTGTGCCTGTCTCTCTCTGGCTTCTGGTGCAGAACCTCTGTGGCCGCTTGAAAGGGCCCCTGCCCAGACTCTGGTACCTGCAGCCAGTCCCTGGCTTACTTGCCTTTCACCATGCTTTGTTGCAGAGGTTTAGGATCCCAGGTTCAGCTAAGTGTCTCAACACATCTAGCCAACTGCTAGGCCCTCATGGCTCAGGTGAAGGGCAGCAAAAACTCCAAGCCTACCCACAGGGCATGGTGGGATCTCAGGAAAAATCCACTAAGAGGCAGCGAAGGGGAAGGTTGTGCTTATTTGGCTGCTAAAGGTACAAGGAATAGTCCTTCCACCTTAGGGCTGCAAAAGCCCCATTTGACCCAGTACCTATCCTGCATTTGGCAACATCCAGGTTATCCCAGACCCAATCCTAGCTCCACTTGTTCTGAATGGAGGATATTTAGTGTTAGACTGAAAAACCTTCCTTAGCTAGCTGCCGACAGCTGAGGGAAGTCCATGTGCATGTGCTGTCTGTTGCGTTCACAGCCCCCTACAGCAGGGCAGCCTGTATAAAGTGGCACCTTCTTTTGGCTGTCCCCCACCCCTGGCAAACCCTGAGAGCAATGGAGCCAGCAAAAAAGTAATGCTGTTCCTGCCCACAGGCTGTAAAACGTAGGAGAAGGAGCCCACACATCTCAGAGAGCGGCTTCCCGGGCATCTGACCACAGCGCGGGCTGAGGGCAGGGTGCTGATGAAATGGCCTGTTTATGTTTTCAGTGCACATGGCTCTAATTACTGGTGTCTGTGCTCTAATCCATGCTCTGCGGGCAAGCCAGGAGGTGAGGCTGGGCACACCTGCCCGGTGTGTGGGACCCAGCCCTGGCAGGGTCCGGCAGGGTGGTGAGGTGCCCGTGCTCTACGTGTGCAAGGCACCTGACCTCTGCATGGGCCCTGGTCATCTCCGCCATCCCGTGCAGCAAAGCCATCCTGCCCAGCCTGAAACCATCCAAAGCCACCCTGAAAGTCTTGCCAGGCCTTGTTTCCCAGATTCTGGAAGGATTTGGGGTGCCAGGGGCTTGCCTGTGCTGGAAACGTGCTGATCGAGGCAGGGCTGTGGCTAAACCCGTGCTGGAGTTGTCTGCACCCTGGCTCCCATCCGAAGAGGTGGCTCCCTTGGCCAAGGTACACTCCTCCACAAATGCTTACAATATTTGGCACTGGCTGAGTCCCTGACTCTCTGCGCCAAGATTTTGGGTGGTGTGACAGCTATTCGTTACACCCTGGAAAAGTGGGAGACTACATTTGTTTGGAAATCAGGGGTTGTTTATTCAACTCTTCCCATGATCATCTCTGACAAATGAGAAGCTGTTTCATGAGGCTTTTTCTCCTTTTTTTAATGGGAACTACAACTTCTGATGTGACATTTCTCAAATTTCAGATTTCTCAGCCTAGGACCTATGATAAACTGCAGCTGCTTGAAGCCTCATAAACCAAAAAGAACCAGGTTCTTTTCGTGCCTTTCCCTCTGCCCCCAAGATCACCTTGTGTTAGAGTCCTATCATATCCATTCTATTGAGTTCCTTTTCACTCCAGAGCAGGGCACACAGACTGCTGACCATGTTTCCTTCCCAGCCACAACCTAACACTGTGCCCCATTGCAGATGTCCACATCTGGGGAACTCCTTCCCAGGTGACTTGCAAGGATAAAACCCACTCCTTGTTCCAGGATCTGAGCGTACATAGCAAAGTGTTTGCAGGAGGTGAAGATGTACCTAGGGTCACTGACATACAAGCCACTTCACTCAGCCAGGTCTGGGAGCATTAATGAAGCTGGCCTGGATTTACACTGGCACAGCTGAGCAAAATTTAGGCTTTGATTAAAAAAGAAAGAAAGAAAGGAAATCCCACATAAATATTTTAGGTTTCAAAGGAAGATGATGGTTTTTCAGTGGTGAGAAATATAAAATTGTACTGGGAGTCAATTAAGTGAGCAAGTCGTATGCTTTTCTCCAGGCTTCAATTTGGGAATCACATCAATTTGCTAAATCTCCCTTTGGAAACAACTTTTAGCTCCACTGTTAAATAACATTACTGGAATTGCAATGAGAAGAAATCAGAGGAATTCGCTGATATACAGACCTGACAGAAGAGAATGGGGTTCATCTGAAAATGTGGTCATAATTCTTCTCTTTGCATTATTTCCTCACTTCCTGCACTTTCCTGCTTCTCCCTTTGTACATTAGTAGTCCAGGCTGAAACCCTCAGCTCAGCTCAATCCCTCGATTGCAGTAGGAGTGGGGTATCTCCACAGAGACAAGTCAAAGGGGGACCCTCACAAGGGGGACTAAGCAAAATTTGGGCTGAAGTCAAAACTGCACAAGCCAGTGAAGTCACTGGGGCCCGGGGCTCTCCTCAGTCCATAGAGCATAGTTGTTGAATACCCA
The DNA here is from genome assembly GCA_013390105.1 of Tichodroma muraria. Classification (NCBI taxonomy): domain Eukaryota; kingdom Metazoa; phylum Chordata; class Aves; order Passeriformes; family Sittidae; genus Tichodroma; species Tichodroma muraria. The sequence continues at coordinate 15,724 of WAAG01067028.1, forward strand.
GCACTTCCTTAGGACAGCCCCCAGACCCTGGAGTGCACCCTGCCTGCCAGTGTCTCAGCTCACTCCACTCACCCCGTCCTGGGGATGATGCCTGCAACACCCAGCTATTACTCATTTTTGGCAAGTAATTTAGCAGCCCCTGGTTGCTCGTAGTGCAGCGAACATCCTGTGAGTGCCAGAGGAGAGGGGGAGACCACAGGATGTGAGGAGCAGAGCTTATCAGAAATGCCCCCACAGGAAATGCAGTGATGAATATAGAAACCTGATCAAACCGCAGCCGGAAATGGGCTGCTGAAGGCTCAGGGAGATGCTGAGCTCTCCTGTGACCTGCCAAATAGCTGTCTGCTTCCTTCCAACAAAATTAAAGGAGGGGTAACGTTATCTGAGGAGGAAAGTTGAAGGCACATGGCAAGAAGGTGTCCAGCCCAGCAGAAATGCATGCGTGTGCTTTTGCAGGAGCCTGATGAATTTTAACCTTCCCTCGTACACAAGCCAACCATGCTTCTTCGCTAGCTGCTGGGTCAGGTCCCCAAAATGGGAGGCTATGAGTACACCTCCAGGGCTGGCCCCAGCCCCAGGGTGCTGCACCCCACTCCCACCCATCTCCCACAGCCCATGCAGCCACCTGGGCTCCTCCACGTGCGTGGGGAAGGACCCATGTTTGGAGCCACTCATGTTTGGCAGGGATGTTTGGAACCGGTTCTGCCCCACAGTGGGTGTCAGCTGGTGACCTTCCAAGGCCAGTGCCTCGACAGACTCCAACAGGAGCATTGCTTACAGCTTCAACACAAAGAGTGGGACAGCTTGCAGAAATAACAGTCTCAGCTGGCAGGCTGGAGGGCCCCACTACCATGCCCCTGCTCTCCGAGTCTCTGCCCGATTCCACAAGTGGGATCTCCATCACAGCATCTTCAGCCCCAGCGGTTGCCACTGAACCAACCCAGCTCATTCACCCTGAGAGCCCTGGACTAGAAAGAAAAGGGGAAAGAGACATCCTGGCCGTCTGGGCTCACAGGAGTCCATAACATGTAGCTGAAAATGTTCCCTCTCCCTGGGGATAGTCTGTTGGTGTTGAAATTCATTTGTGTTATCTATTCTAAGTGCTGGGCTCTTTCTCCAAAAAGTCCTGGAGCTGGAAAGCTTCTTGAGTTACCTCATGCACTGCTCCTCTCTGGCTCATGCCAGTTGCTAATACTTTCTGCTTCTGCAGTGAAACAAACAGGTTTTGTCTGCAGATCCCAATTTATCCATTGCATGCCACACAAACAGGTGTGCATTCGTCTTGCTCGCAGTGTTGTCTCTGCTCCAGCCATGAAGAGCCATGCAGTGAGCCCCCACACTTACTCACCTGGGCCTAATAATGAATCAGCTCGTAAGGGCAATGGTTAAATGGCACTCAGTACCATACACAGGCACATAATGGCACAATTAAATCCCCTGAATAGATGTCAAATGACTTCCTTAAGGTAGCTACGAAGCTCAGACAGTTCAGAGAGTATTCAGCGCCAAATGCTAATGGGCTATGCTCAAATATAAGCCTGGGTTAATTAAATCGTGCCATATCAATCAAGAATGAAAGCAACCTAGTTGGCATTTCCAGTTTATTGTTAATATGTGACCCCCAATAGGCCCAGGATTAATCAGTACAACCAATTATTCTGCCTCTGCCAGTGACACCAGGGCTCACCAGGCCCCTCCTGGCATGCACAGACCAAACACAGGCTGCCTGGTCAGCGGGTGCTACCTCTGCCCGAGAAAAGCAGAGCGAGACCCTGCAGGGCTCACCCTCATTTCAGCCACAGACAGGTGGGGAGGGCCCGGAGCATGCTTTGGAGGAGACAGGCACTTTTGCAGTGGGGAGGGGCTGGAGGGAGCCTATCTCACCCGGAGGAGCAGCAGGGGAGGAGGGTGACCCAGGGAATGCAGGAGAGATGGGCGAATGCTGTGTTCTGCCAGAGGATTTGAAGCCACGTGTCAGCAGGCCTTTCTACACGTTTGTTTCCCCATCTGTAATAAAATAAGTAAAATAGCACTTAGTTGCCTCATAGGGTGTGTGAGCTGTACTTAATTGATATGTGCAACCGATTTAAAGGTTCTGGGAACAGGGGAGCATTGAGAGGAGCTAAATGTTGCTCCTGCTGTGTCCTCATGTACTGCACCCTTCAAAGGGTGAAGTGTCCCATGTACCACTTCCCTTTAGCAGTAACCCCCACTTTGAAGCCAGGCAGAGACAACCTGCCCTGTCTTGTCTTGAAACACGAGATCTCTCTGTAACCTTGACACATTCATCATCAACATGCAAAGGTCTGTCCTGACCTAGGGAGACAGGTGAGCTTTTTGAATGCAGAAAAACACTGCAAGCTAAGTTGTATTTCAAAACAAAGCACCTCAAGGCACCAGAGCAGTGGGTTGGAAATGAACCAAGAGAGAGCTGGAGGGAAACTGGGCTTACAGAGTGCTGCTCCTCTCTGCTCTGCACTGGTGTCATAAGACAGTACAAATATATCACCATTTCTGGGATGTGGCTTTTAATTTCCTCTGCACTGATGCATTGGTAATGTTATTGAAGAGTCACTTAAAATACAAAATAAGCACTCTTTTCCAGGTGCCATGGTATTCAGCCTGTTTGGTATGGTATTCACTGTCTTGGGCTGCACTCTGAAGTGTGTTAGGATGCCTTCTTTTTTCCATGTCCCTGCCTCTCTGGATGATGCAAAAGTTTAATCTTCCTTTGATTTTGCTTCATCCTGGCCTCCAGCAGCACCAAGACCTCCCAGCATAGGTTGTCTAAGCCACCAGAGCTACTGACTGGCAGGCATCAATACTTCACAAGGCATTCCTTGAACATGCCAGCACTAGATCTACCTGCAGCAGACCAGGCTCTGGCGTGCCTGTGTGACTAGGCAAGATGTGCACAGAAATGGGTGCACAGGAACCAAACAGAGCTTTCGGGGGTCCTTGCTGCCATGGCTGCTCCTGCCCAAAGGAAAATACTGGTAGTGATGGACACCACTGCTGTGACAGTCACTGGAATAGTCTCATTGGGATGATGCAGAGCTGCTCTGCGGGCTGGATGTGGTAATGACCATAAAAGAATATTGTAAAAGAAGATAATGGACCAAATGAACCAGGACCGCATCTGCCAGCTCCTTATGCAGCATGGAGCCACACAGTGACACATGGCTCCTCACAGAGCAGCTGTGAACACCAGAAGAAAGACAGAAGAATAGAAAAGAAAGAGAAGATGATGAAGAAAAATAAAATCAGCGGATTCAACTTGGTCCATCCACAGGCAGAGTCAGTCCGTGCCACAGCACTGACTCAAAGATGAACAAGTGAAGGGACAGGGCTCCTGCTAATGCTCTCCTGCACCCAGCCAGTCATCAAACTCAGGCAGGATACCCTTTTTATACATATGCAGGTAATTAATTCAGACCTCTGAAAAAAGTCACTGGAGAATTATTGCTCACTTAATTAAAGAAAATAAAATGCTAGAGATGTGCAGGCACTGGTAAAGGCCTGGCAAGATAGAGAGCCCTTTCAGTCCTGTGAACCGTTGGTATAGGAGTCAATTGATCTCTGATTTTATGCTTTCTTCCCTTCAAACCCTGCAGTTTGCTGTCCCTCTGTACCCTAGGATGGAAAACACAGCATGGGAAGAGATCTCAAGGCAGTACCCAGAAATGTGTGATGGCTGGTATCTCCAGGCTGCTGTTGTCTGCCAGGGCAGCAAGGCACAGGTAGCTCAGCCTGTGTCTCAGGAAACCAGTAAAGCTCCATCCGTGGACATGGGGGACACTGAAGGCCACTTCACATGTCATCTCACAGGCAAGAGAAAGAGACCCAGCCACAGCCAGCCAGTGACTCATCCTCCTAAGACTGTTCAGATGAATCATCTGATGCAGATATCTGCTCCTCTGCATCAGCCACAACAGGATTTCAGCTGTCCTGCTTTGAGACATTGGCTCTTTGGTATTACCCATCTTATGTGAGACCTTTAGCAAGATCAAGTCGAGATTTACTAAGCGTCTGAGGACCTACTAAAACCTGACCTTCCCCTCAGGCCTTCACACCAGTTTAAGGGTTGTGAGTCCTGGGCTGGGACAGAGGGTTTGTGATGCTAAAACAGTTTAGCTGAAGGTTTTCCTTTAGCATACCCCAGTTAAGCATCACTGACTCTTCAGTAAAAGAGAGCTGCACAATGAATGGGACCTAGGCTGGAGGTGTTACTCAAATTACAAGCCACATTGACCTGCCAGGGAAGATGGGCCAGGAAGAGGTGGCTAATTTAGCATCCTTCAGACCAGAAGAAAATTCATTCACTTAACCAACACTTTGCTTTCCATGCAAGCCTTCTTTGAAAGTTTATTATTAATGCAATTAAGCTGGCTTCTCTGGCTACAGCTGGGGTATCTCTACCACTGGTCTGTGTTGCTTTAGGTTAGATAACAATATAAATAGCCAGAGCTAGCTGAAATTAGGAGTCTTGGCTTGTTTGAGGGCAGCAGCATGCCTTGCTGGGTGTCTTCAGGTAAGTCATACCCTGAGTTTTTACCAGACTTTCCCCATCTGTCCAGTAAGGGCTCCTGTTCCAACTTCAGAATTGCACAGAGGCTGAGGGATTGCTCTCATGTGAGGATTTTCTTTTGCCCTGCCCTTAGCAAGAAAAAAATTCCAAACACTGGTTTTAAACTTCAGTGGGAGTTAGGCAGGAGCTCGGGGGGCAGGATTCTCCTTGAGGTGCAAGGTGGGCACATCATCCTGGCCAGGGTACAGGAATAGGAAATCCCCAAACTGAACATCTCTTGTTCTCCCTGCTATAGCTCACCCCATCTGTGACACTGTTTAGTCAGCATAGCACTCACAAACCTATTGGAAAAACAACTGAGTCATAAAAAGGAGAACCTAAAATCCTTAAAACTCAAGCTCACAAAGTGCAGTTATCCTTGCACTGCTCTCTCAGGCTCTGGTAAAGGGCCTTATGCCCATCAGATTTAACAGGCAGCTAAGATCAGTCATGCCTGTGGAGAAAATAAACAATCTGTTCAGGCATTTAAAATGGAAAAACCCAACAACACCCCCCAACACCACCCATGTTCCCACAGCTAATGTCACTGTTAAATAAAATAAAAAATTTTAAATAGTTATTGTGCAGGTGACCATACAGTGGAACAAGTTGTTCAGAGAAGTTGTGGAGTCTCCCTCACTGGAGATACCCAAGAACTGTCTGTACACAATCTTGTGCCATGTGCTCTGGGATGAGCCTGCTTGAGCAGGGAGGTGGGACCAGATGACCCACTGTGGTCCCTTCCAACCTGACCCGCTCTGTTTTTCTGTGAAAATGCAGAGCAGCTGATACATACATAATGCAACCAGTTAGAAAACCTCACAGGAGTTTCTTGCCATTTCAGGACATTAATCATGGGAGATACTACAGACACATTCAGCAGTATGGATCCACTTTTTCCTCTGAAATGAAGAGAAATAAAAACATGCAGGTAAACAGGGCCTGATCCTTGAAGGTGTTCCCACAAAGCCCCAAAAAGCCCATGTGGTTGATGAATCACCTTCAGTGACATGGCAAAGGCTTCTGAATTGTGCAAATGGATTAGAATTTACAACAAATTTTCCGTAAAACCATGCAGCAGTTTATAAGATAATGAAAGGGCAGAGGAAGTGTGTAGAGAGGAAGCCAGGGACATGGAGGACATCAATGTTTTTAATAAAGGCAACCTGTGAATGCCAGGCTGATCCTTTTAACTACATTAAAAAACTACCCTTCCCAAAGAGAACGGCTATTTAGGCTTTTTGAGAAATCTTCTTAGACAGGTCCTTCCCTTTGCCTGATCCTACTCCTGATGAGAACAGGGTATGGCAGCAGCTCAGCTGTGCAATTGGCACACACTGCATTGCAGGTAGTGTCCAGGGGTTGCTTGTACTGATGGCACCAATAACGTGTGAGGTTTAGTCTGAAAGAAGAGGATTAAGCCATAATCATAATCATTATCCTTATCAATGATTTCAAATCGCCTACCACGTACCCTTCCAATCAGCAAGCCATGGATGTGACAACTCTGACTCATGTTATAGCTACAGTTATGGTCTGCAAGTGCAACGACCTACGAGGAGTCTCTGTATGGTCCCAGACACATGGCCCAGGAGCAGGGTTTCCTTCAGAAGGGATTGTTCTTAATAAAATGTTCCATCACAATTCAATTTCCTTCATGGCTCAAAGATTGCCTCTTCTAGTACCTATAAATATTCTGGTGATCCTGTCCTTGACAAGCTCATTCCACAAACTGATTGCTGTTGCAAAAGCTGACTTAGGCAGTAAGACCACAAAAGGAAAAAATTTAGGCTCACAGCTATGCACAGTCTTAGCACTTGACTGAATCACACCCACAGTGATGTCCAGCTCCAAAGCTGGCAAAACTGAACAATTGTCTTAAATTGACTTTCCCTGCCATATAAAATTTATTTTGGACGCAGCAGAGTTTCTTGTGTGTGTGCTTGTGGCTAATCTCTGGAAGGAGAATAGGCAGGAGGAGTGCCAGGGAGGAGCAGGCCTGGGCCTGTGCTCCTTGGCTCTCATGTTCGTGAGCTGGATGGTGCAGGGGTCGGGAGAAGCAAATGATACCAGCTGACAGTTCCCAAAGAAGGGACAACTTTGCACAGTGCATAGTTAGAGCATGGACACACTGAACCACAGGATGTTGTGCATGCTAAAAGCTCACACAAGTTCAAAGAGCAATTAGACAAATTCATGACAAAAAAATCCACCAAGGGCTATTAATTGCAAAGACAAACCCTCTGCTTCAGGAACTCCCTCAGTCCCACACACCTGGAGGCCAGGACAGTCCCCTGGGATAGTACAAAAACATGCTAGCCTCATGCTTTTACTTCTTGCCAGGCATTTGTTTTCCAGCCCTTAGTAGACGGGATAGATGGACCGAGTAACGCTGCTCTCATGCCAGTGAGTGGCCGTGAGGTATTGGCCCAGGAATACCACATACCCACACAGGATGTCCTGCCTGAAAAGAAAAAAGGTAGCAATGTCATAAGACTACAAACAAAACTGCACAAGAAAAAAAAATTCTTGCTTTCTTGGAGTGTATCTGAGAGCTCTATGGAAGTCCCCAAGAGCAAGATCTCTTGCTAATGGGAGGAGGCAGAAAGCTATGCCATTTTGGCTGAACTGCCCCTCTGGTTTGAAGGTACCACCCCTACCTCCTGTTGATTTTTTCTTCCTGGAGGCTAAAACACATATGAATCATTAACAAGCTTGTAGACTCCATGCATGCTATCATACCTTGCGTAATTAATCCTGAGCCAATGTGATTTGGTGAATTAATAAAGCTGTTGTTGCTGGGGTGGAAATTCCTGTTACCTGCAGCAGGGCTGGATTTGCTGTTCATCTGCATCTGCATATTTGCAGATGCCTGTGATCACAACAGCAGGAGTTACACACAGGGTATATCGACAGGGAGAAATATGCACAGAGCAGAAGAGAATGGGAAGAAATGCGTCATGATCCATGGGTTTGGTGGCTCTTCTTACCAAGAAAGAGGGTTCATCGTCACTCCTGCGCAGGAGATCAGGTTTTCATGAGAAGCATGGGTGTTCATGCACCACTTGTAGAGCCTTGGAAGAAATTTCCAACAAACGCTTTGGTCTTTTGCTCTTTCTAGCTATTCCAGTGGGTTTTTTTACTTAGCATCTTGTCTTAATCACCTTTATCTGAGACATCCTTCTTGAGAGGGGCAGAGAAAATTAGCCTAGATAAAAGGGAGTAACTCTGTAATCCTAGGCAGGAGAGAAGTCCATGTCCTCTCATCTCCCTCCATTGTCCATCCAGCAAGTAGATGAGATGCTCAGGTTTTATCTGAGTTCCAGAGCTTGGTTTGATTTCAGAATATTCAGCTGTGGAAGAAAGTTGCACATGCTCCAGGCACTAAGTTTTATGCAAACCCCTCTTCAACACTTGGCCTGTGATTCCTTCAATACCATTGTCCTGCTGAGCTGTCTGCATTTGGCCTGAATTTAAGACACTCCAGTTGTTGAATCCAAAAATCTCCACCTCTGAGGACATCAAGACCCTGTTGACCATCTCCTCCTGGAGGGTAATATTGTTAATTCCTGCTTGGTAGCTGCTAAGGTACAAGTCCTGGTCCTGCCAGTGATCTAGTCAGATATGAAAGGACTCAGTAAAATGCTGACGATCTGGACTGGAAATGTTGAATTTGGTAATACCCTTCTCTCCCTATGCATCTAGGGCACCAGGTTAGATGCCTGTAGCTTTTACTGATCTTTTGTTTGCTCTTTCTTGAGGGTCAAAAGGCAATTGCCCATGCAGCCAGAGAGTGTCTGGCACAGGCCAAGCTGCTGTCCCCCCTCCCGGGGCACAGAGCCCACCTGTACAACACAAGCCATCCCTGCTTTTCCCACCAAGGCAGCTCTTCTGTGCCAAGCAGACGTCGTGTTTTCAGTGAGTGAGCAAGAAAGGAGTCATATAAATACAGTCACACAGCTTCCCTTCCCAACACAGGTTTCACAGACGCCTTGCTCACCATTTGCCTGATATGGTCTCTCCAGTCAAGCAGGAAGGTCTGAGTATACACAACTTTCTGCTGTTTGAAGTGATTTAGTTTCTTTTTTTTTTGTTCTTTTTTTTTTTTTTTAATACATTTTGGTTTCTTTTACATTCAAAAGTGAAACCTGAGCTTGAAGTATTGAAAAAATAGCACAGAAATGCAGATCTTACAAAAAACCAGAGCAGTGAATTTTCTATCAGTGCTAGACTTCACACTGGTATCTGGTAAGTGATAGAAAAACTCCACAATATGTCCTGAGCAACCTTTTGCTCACCATCAAAGGAAGGAAAAATATTATTTGTCCTAAACAGAGATGTGGTAAAAATAGAAATTGAATCCTAGGCCATATTTAGCATTTCAATTAAATGACCTCATTTTTAACAAGCATACCTAGATGATTCACATTTTAGAAAAATCAGGCTATATACAGAGCTGTCCAAATGGGAAAATTTAGCTTGCCCAGATAGAACTGGAAGATTCAATGCATCCTGGGTTCAGATCTTCACACCACTGACCAGATTTCAGTGGTGGTGTCTCTGTCATTCCTTGCTTCTGCTTTTTCCAACAGATGTGGACTACAGTCTATCTTGTGCTACAACAGCTTCATAGTTCCTCTCCCCAAAGTTAAGAGAAAGGAGGGGGAAGGCAGCCCAGCCAGAGTTGTTAGACCTAGAAGAAAAGGGAACAGCACATGCTTGAGAGGCCAGCTGAGATCAGGCAAAAAACATGAAGTGAGGTAAAGGCTGACAAGGTAGGAGGAAATAAATCTGCTGCAGGAGAGCAGGACAGTCCTGGATTGGACCGTGGAGGCACGGTGGCATCTCCATCCTTGGGGACCATCCACCATGAGAGCTGACCTGGCTGTGAGGGTGTGAGGGAGAGAAGGGGCAGAGAGACCCCCAGACCACCCTTGCCACCTAAACCCTCTGTAATTTTACAAACCTGTGAACTGCTCATATCTACCCCAAAGGATGGGATTGAATGCACCAAAAAATGAAACCTAGGAAGAAAAACTTTGGCCCTAAAATTATCACGGAAGTGAGCTGTGGGAACAAAATGATTGTATTAGCAGACTGGCTTGAGCATTAGTATAAACCTATCATTCTGTCAGAACGGACAAATATTTCCTGCAGAGTTAATAGAGCTCTACTGGATTGCTCTTAATAGTTGTTTATTTTATTTTTCACTGTTCATAATAAACCTCTGTGCATCTGAAAATAGCTCTCTCTAATTACTGTGTGAGTACCTGTGCATTATCAGTGTGCAGGGGTGTGTTGGTGTGTTGGTGTTGACACCTCAGGTATATGCAGAGACCGACTCAGCTTCATTGAAAAATGTGTATTTACTAAGAAGTCTGAAATGTTCCTGGTTCACAAGCGTTTCACCAAATCCAAAACTGGGTTAGCACATGATTGAAAACCTTGGCAGTCACTGCCAGATCTCTGCCTTTGGGGCACATGTACAAAAGAAATCCTGCCAGGAAGGCATGGGACAGTTGAAAAGAAAAATCAAAAATTTAGGGGAAAAAAAAAAAAAAGGCTTGCTGTGATTCTTACCAAAATCAACTGTCAGAAAAATGATGTTTCCCCTGAACATGAAACCTTGCTGTTCTTTTACCGGAGGAAGACTCCACTCATATGCTCTGCCACCTCTCGCTTGAGATTTTTGTCGCAAATTTCCCTCCTGATAAGATTCAAGATCCTGACATGTAAAATGAGACAAAGAAGATGGATATGGTGAGCTGGTGATTTCCAGCAATAACTCTTGCTGCTACATGAAAGTGTTAAGTAAAATATGGCATGTCTTCTTAATGAACAAGTTGTTTTTCATTTTGATTAAGACAGTTCATCAAGCACCTGGACAACAGCTGGGTTGACTTAGAAGTAACATGTGCTCAAAACCAGGATCCAGCTCTAAAGCAATCAGGGGGTGGGATGACCTGAGTAGCAACAGACAAATTTGACTCAAAGTTTTGCACAGAGTTTGGTCAATGTAGAGAAAATTAATGCTGGGGAAGGAAGATGGATGAATGCTCATCAGTGGACAACAAACAGGGAGCATGGGTGTTTAACTGAAGTGGGACAGATATTCTTAAAGGAAGCCTGGCTGAACCCCACACCTTTATTTTTGCCTTTTTGGTTGAGTGCAGCTGAAAAAGTAGTCATGGACAGATTTGCACCTCGTGAGTCCCTAGAAGACTACATCTGTTACTGCCCCCATTCTGGATAAAAGCAATTTAAAAGAAATCAGGGCCAAATTACTTGAAGATCTTTTCCAAGTCCAGCACTGTCTTCGGATTTTATCTCTAAGCCCACCTTAAAGCTAGACTACCCCCTTAAAGCTAGACTATCCTTTGCATAGCATTAGATGTGCCTCTTTCTATCCACTGCCTTTTTACAGGTGATTTATCTCTGGAGTGACCATCTATACTGGGGTGTACTGCCATCTCTCTATTTTATCCAGGGGTGTCAGTTGCAGCATGTTTTCGCCTTCTTGAGCTCTTCAAAATGAAGTCCAGGACTGGAAATAATGATGCCTGCTGAGAAATGTGGGACCAGCTGACTACATTGCTCAATGTGGCCTTCATTGTCTTTTTTTTCCTCAGAATTAGGAACATGAGAGTAATGTCAAAATGGATGACTTTTTCATGGGATAATTCTATCCAGCTCTGAAATACCCTTATTTCTGTCCAAAATCTCTCTGGCCTTTGAGTTCTGGCATCAACATTTCCTTCCCACTGAAAATATTCAGGATTTTTTTTTGGAATTGCACACATGGGATTGAGCGTGTGGGTCATATGTGCTGTCATTCGGTGATGGGGCAAGTCTGACAATGCCAGGGACATTGTTTCCTGTTTAACAAGTTTCTGTGCCTACACTAGTGCACCTGTGAAAGAAAAGACAGAAACGTGATCCTAACTGTGGTGAGACTGGACATCTTCCATCTCTGTAGTGGACTGCAGTGTGGGTCACAGGCTGCTTTACAAAAGTTGTCTCTTGCACTCTTTTCTCTGGCTGATGTGCTTTAAGCACCACCTCTGCCAGATCACGTTCTCTAGAGGACACAGGGAAATACCAGGTCTGTGCAGCCAGCTCAGCATTCAGGACAGGTAACAGCATCCTTGTTCTGACTAGACTCAGGCAACTGAAAGCCAGAAAAGTAAAAAATTAAAGAAGTGCCATCCAAGTCCTTATGATTTGCAGGCAAACACTGTTCAGTGCCACTGTGCTGCTGGCAGCACAGAACCCATAATTTAACCCCAAAACCTTGTCTAGCAAATCAGCAAAAGTGCAGGATGCCCAGCTAATGGCCCTACAAAGACTGGTTATCTGAAAAGAAAGGACCTTTCAAAACAAAACCAGGAGCGTTTGCCTAATGTGGGATAACAGGAAGGTTTCTAAGTTTTGAAGGCTGCAAAGAGACAGAAAGAAAATCACTCCTTCACCTGCAGGAGTGGTTCTTCTGTTCCCAGCAAGAAGGCTAAACCTCTGCCTGGTGTGATGTTTCTTTTCCTTCTCACCAAACAAAAGAATTTGAGCTGGTGTCAGTCTGTGCTGTGTGCATGTCTTGGGTCTCCTGCACAGCCTGGAAGGGACTGGCAGAGGAAACCTAGGGTCAGTGTCTTGCTCTCTCTCTCTCTCT
>WAAG01067030.1:1582-46452 GCA_013390105.1 Tichodroma muraria
ACGTTGTATCTCTAATAACGAAAGGTCATGCTTCTGTTTACACATCTTCTGCAAAAGACCCTTCTGCTAGCAATGTGTCCCCTCATGCTGTTGTAGGACACAGGTGCTTTTCTGACTCAAAGAGAAAAGTGCCATCTCTTGAATAAACAGTGATGCTTTCTCCTGTGTCGGTGTGTTTGGAGAACTTTCACCCGTGTATTGAAACAACCCAGCTTTGTTTAGCTTGTGATGCAATGGGATACAACCTGACGTGGTATGGCTGCAGGGATTGAACCGTGAGAAATAATTACATTAGTTTTGCAATGAGTTTTTGCTTGCTTGTGAAGCTCTGAAAGGGGAAGTGATGCTTTGAACAGTTCTTTTACTTGCTGTTGGCCTGCAACTGAGCTGAGCTAAGGGTGGAGGTGTGGGCAGAATGAAATTGTTTGACTATCCAGGTGCTTAAAATGCCATAGTATTGCAGAAACCTATTTCAATTCTTTCTCAGAGAAAAGCTGGTGTTCTTCCCGTAGTGAGGGGGACTCTTTCTCCACCTCCTATGTTCATCACACCACTCAAGGTGAACCAACCAAACTTATCGAGATTATCTCTGACTGCAACTTGGAGGAAGATCACAATAAGATCTTGACCATCTTATCCCAGCATATCAACAGTAACACGCCAGAGTGCCTCAAAGCGGGTAGCTTCATTATTGAATTGGCTTCGGAATACAAGGCCCAGGATGAGAACCATCCTTCTGTCTGCTCCTCCAGAGTGAAAATTTCAGTGCCGTCCTACCAGGACAAGGACGAGAAGCCTGAGATCCCTGTCTTGGAGACTCCTGATAGCGCAGTGGCGTCATGCAGTAACTCAGAGAATGTAAAGGTCATGCGGGCAGACCCAGTGGACAAACTGCGGGAGAAGCTGCATGGGGGCAGAGGCTTGCCTTTTTATGCAGGGGTTTCTCCTGCAGGAAAGCTGGTTGTCTACAAATGCAAAGCTAATACGAGCCCCTCGGGCTTGATTCAGGTGGGTCCCTCTGCCTTTACTGTGGAGATTAGATGCAGTTTCATCCAGTACTATCCCAGAACTCCTTGAAGGGGAGAACACTCTTCAGTATGTCTTTTGCCTGTCCAGACAAGAGTTCTTGGTATCTTGTGGCATTCCTTTCCATAAGCTTGTCCCTTTCAAGATTTACTCAATAATAGGAAATCTGATTGGAATCCTGAAATCGGATGGTTTAACTTGTCCTTTTGGCAGTTTGGGTCTTGTTGACCCAAATGCAGAATCTCTTTCAAGATCTTTTTAATTCTTTGTGAAACCCCCTGAAGGTGCATTTGACACATAATGCCTAAATGAATGATTGTACAAGTCCACAGAAATAATATTTTCTGGGGAAGTATACACTGGGACAAAACTTTAAAGTGAAAATGTAAACATTAAATTGCTTTTTGCTACAGCTTACTGTTAATCTTCACTAACAGCCTGAATCCTCTTTGTAGAATATACGTTTCTCATCAAGAGACTTCATAATCCTAAATTCAAAGGGTCTTTTCCCTGCGGTTTTGTGTTGCTGACATGGTGTTAAGAATTAGTAGCAGGAACTACAGGGTTAGGATGAAGATCTTTCTCCATCATAGCTATTTGTGGTTATAGTAAAACTACTTTGAGGAAAATCATATGAATTAGAAAATGAGAGTAAAATATGTTTTCATGACACTTTGCAGATATGTCACCCTCAGAAAGAGAAGCTAGTGGAGAGAAAAAGATTAGAAGATTTCTTACCTTCAATAAAAGTTGATCAATAAAAACTACTGTTTTAGTAGTGTCTTAAATACATTTGGCTTTTAGAAGCTATAATCAAACAACATGAAAGCAAAATGCAACACTACCAAAACTTCCCATTGTGTACTAGGCATAAAGCTTGACATTCAGCAAGATGTTCTGTTTTTTATTCCTGTGCAGTCCATTACCACTACAGCTTGGAATTTGAAGTTAGGAAACTCATCATACCTTAATTACAGTATCAAACAACAATGTGGATAAGGAAGAAGTTGATGCAGCTTTTACAAGCTCTTTAGAGTTTTGTCTCAATGTATATGTCATCAGTATTTTTTCTTTTGTGATGTTAGGTCTTAATTAGGTTTGAGAGTTTTATCCAAAATTATTCTTCAATTAGGGAACCTATTTTTATCCAGGACTACAGCATGGGACAGGAAAAATAGGTGCTAGCTTCACTCTTATCTAATCTCAGTGGTTTCACATGTTCCTTGGACTCTGGTTTCATGTGAGAGTCTGAGCAGCATTTAAAGTCTGTTTTACAAAGATAAAACGAGTTGTTCGAAGTTCTCCTGGGCAATAAGGAAATCAGGAATTCCCATTTGGAATTGCAATGCTTTTTTGAAAAGGACATTTAGAAGTCCCACAGAATGAAACACTTCTCCAGAAGTGGTGAATTAGCGTTCTTTTCACAAAGTCTCCCTTTTCCCCTTTTTTCAGGTTAATGATAAAAGGTATCCTCAGGCCAAACTGCTTTTGGGACAGATGGGGGCATTACATCCTGCCAATCGGCTAGCAGCTTATATCACAGGCAGGCTGCAACCCACAGTACTTGATATCGCAGCCCTCAGTACTGTGATCTCCAAGGTAGCACCCAGTGCTAAAACTCCTGCTTCTGGGACACCATCAGTCCAGGGGCCCACAACATCAGCACCTAAAACTACATCTTCCACCAGCACTACTTCAACCCCCACTGTGACGACTCTGAAAACCCATGTCCCAGCACAGAGACAGATAGGTAGGTTGGAACTTATTACTGTGTTTTAAATTGCGTGAAGCTGAAGTACAGAGTGAGTGTACAGCATTAATGTTGATTTCTGTGCAACAGTGCATGCTGCCTTTGGCTGCATTGCCTACCTAAGATGCCTCTGCAATAAATAACCTCTTCAAAGCAGAAAGTTTTATTTTGACTTTAGCGTAAGATGACAGATGTTGACTATTAGTTGTTTTATTAATGCTACTAGAGCATATTTTCAAGAGACAAGAGTGGATGGAAACTCTCCAGATTTGTTTGGAGTTTCATTACTATCATTTTTAATTGCTTTTCATCAAACGCAGATTGACTTCAAATGAGTAAAGTATCACTAATATGTGGTTTTCACTGTTAGATTTTCTGCTGATGTTGCACTCATAATTCTTGTGACCGCCAAAGGTGTGTGAAGCAGCAGTGAAAGACAAGATGGTCCAAATCTGGATTAGTGAAACAACAGGTGTGCAGCCAATAACCACGCGAGCCTCTAATCTCATTGGATTTCACAAGCTAAACAGGGTTGGATTTAGACAGCACTTTGTGTTTAAAAAAAAAAAAAAGATTGGAAGATTCACGAGTTACTTGTGTTATCTTAGTTAGTACTGAAATGGTTCCCCCAGTGTGGCAAGAGGAAGGTGCCTTTATTACATTTTGCATGAGTTTAAAAAGAGAAATCTAGTACCCATCCACATAATCCCACACATTATTTAAAGATCTGAAGAAGCTGTGCAAGGGAAAAGGATGTTACCTGTGTCCTGGAAAAACTTTAGCTTCTGATTATTTTGTTTCTTTCTACCTAAATTTTCATTGCTGCGTAAATGGGTATAGTTTTTTTCTTGTCCTGTAATAAAACTCGTTGTTTTGTGTGTTTATGCATTGTGAAAGAGCTGTGTTTCATTGATGGGTGAAGTCATTGCTGCATATATGATTTAAGTAAAAAGTACCAGTTCTGATATAGTCTGGGTTAAAATTGCTGTATGCATAAATAACTGCAGTTATTTAACTGCAGTGTTTAAGTTGGTCTTGCTCCATAATCTCTGTGCTGTTGTACTCATCTGTAGGCATCTGGGGTGATGTAAACGCAGTATTCTGGTCCCTTGGAGAGCAAGGGATGAGGTAAAGAATCTTCCTAACAGTGATTAATTTCCATTGGTTAAATTTGTTCCATACAGTCTGCAGTTGCATGAATATCGGTGTGATTAGAAGGGGAAACTCTGTATCCTTCCCATCCCTTTCCCCTGTGCCTATGTAAGATGAATACAGTATAAGAGGGATGAAAGTCAAGAAGCAGTAAAAAGGGGAAGATGACACAAACTGTAGCACAAAGAATATGAGGTTTAGAAAATGGTTGGAGTTCATTATTTCACTTAGACGTGTGTTTTCTTGCACTGTCAGTTAAGATTGTCCATAGTTCCGCAATGAAGAACAACCCTTTGAGAACTGATTCTTTTGTGTATCTGGGAAGAAATGCAGTAAAGGGCTACAGTAGTGGAATAAGGCAGAGGTCTTTCTAACATGCAAGGCATATCCAGGACTGCCACAAAGGTTTTGATTTAATTACAAGGTACATAGAAAAAGGAGACTCAAATTCATGCTGAAATTACAGTTGTAGCACCTCATGAAAGGCAAAGAGGAAATCTATTAAAATTTTGACCTACAAGTTTTTATTTGCAGCTTCCCGACCCTCACCTGGTGGTGTGTTTGCCCAGTTTGTGATCAACAAAGCGGGAACTCTACAGCAGAAGATTCCTGGAGCGAGCACACGCCAGGCTGCCTCAGGGCGACAGTTTCTCAGTATCAAGCCCACACCAATCACGGTTATTGCTCCCATGGTTCCTTCAGTGCCATCTCCAGCTCTGTGCACAGTCTGTCCTGGGGTCACTTCAGCCACCACTACTTCTCCAGTGACTGTGGAAAGTACCAGTGTAGCAACATCTACTGTGGTCACTCCTAGCCAGACAAAAGCTGGTGAACCTCCCTGCTCTCCTGCAGTTACAGTCACAGCTGCTCCTGCAACACCTGGAATCAGCACCTGTATTGCTCCATCCACCACTCCTACTCCTACTGCTACTGTGAACACAGTGAAAACAACAGGGATTGTCACGGCAGTAGCAACTACGTCATTCCCAAAAACTGTAGTAACACCACCAACTGTCACTTGTGCTGTTGTCACAACATCCACTTCTACAGTTGTGCTGACAACAGCTGCAGCTGCTACACCTGTGGTGACCACACTGGCTTCCTCTGCTGTCTCTGTTCCAGTGATACTATCAGGAGTTAATTCAAGTCCTCCACAGAATCCAAAAAGAGGTAATGCTTAGGTGCTTTGGGTTATTACTGCAAACTCTTGTTTTTTAATTCTGCTTCTTTTCATAGCTGTAATGCAGTCCGCATCTGTTTTCAGTTTCAATATGATCTCACTCGCCTTGCCCCCCTTTCCAAAATAGGGTAAGAAATGGCATCTCTTAAGCAGCTTTTTTTGTATTCTCACCTGAACTGGTAGAGAAAGAAAAAAATGTAACTATCCTGTCGGTGCCTGCTATGAAGTGCGCTGGAAGCCTCACGTCATCCCTTGACTTAAACAAATGTATAGCACAGTTATTACTGCTAGAATTTCACTGTTGGCACAGAGTTCAGGAATTAGGTATGGAATTGCTGTCCCGTGTCATGCTGAAAAATGTCAGTGGAACTACACAGAAAAAACCCAAAACTGTTGTGACCTGGTTGGTTCCATGCATTCTGTGAATAAAAAGAGGAAAACTTGCCTTCAAATAAATTTAAAAGACATGCGGTTGTTTCCAAATTATTTGCACTTGTATTTGTTAAGAATAATGCCTGATTTGTAGGCAGTCTCTTAAAGTGATTTTTTTCTAACTTGTTAAAATATTTCAGAAGATGCTCTTCCACAAGCTGCAAGTAAGACTCCCCCAAAGATAGCTCCTGGGACAGACAAACGTGTTGGACCTCGACTGCTGCTGATTCCAGTGCACCAGACACCTTCTGCTCTGCGACCGCTGAGCAACACGCAGGTGGCACAGAGGCAGAGGATGGTCCTTCAGCCTCTCAGGAGCCCTGGGGCTGTGAACCTGTTCAGACATCCCAATGGGCAGATCATTCAGCTTGTTCCCCTGCAGCAGGTTCGAACTGCAGGTGCTCAGCCCAGCGTGCAGCCCGTGATGCTTCGCAATCCAGGTATAAAGTCCGGTGCTTCTTTCGTGACTGACCAGTGTGATACTCAGAAATGAACAATGAGATAAATGTCTCTGTGACACTTTCACCTGCTGAAAGTAATCGAACAGGATGTAATTTGGTTCTGAGTAGTTGAAGAACATAGTTTAATTATTCAGATGCAACACAAATACCATGTGTATAATACTCAGAAAGTGCAGTTAATGGCTAAGTCAACAAAATTTGGGAGTTCTGTGCAGCAAGTAGAAGAGCCTATGTGTGTGTGTGGCAGTGTGAGCCATATCCAGTGTACTGTCACGACTTAGGAGACTTGACCTGGTAATTCAAAAGCAATTCTTGTTGGAGATTCTCTTAAAAAGAATGAGCTATTACCCATGTTTCATTGGATGTGCTGCTCTGTTTTTGTTAGATTTCCAGGTTGGTTAGTGTGTTTACAGAAGATTGATCGGATGAAATGTTGCACTACAGTAAAAAAATGGCCAGGTTTTTCCTCTTTAAGAGTGTAAGAAGAAAAATAAGTGGGATTTTCATCTATTTCTGTAGTACACTGTTGAAGACGGGGTTGGAAGAGTTAGAAATTGCAGGTTGAGTGTGCTGTTGTACGTATTTGTAAATTCTGACCCAAACGTACTTTAAATGCAGGTTTACTCATTAGTAGGACCTTTTCTTTTGTTCTCCCTGTATCAAAACACATTTCAAAGAGAGGGAGATAGAGTAGGGTGCAAGGGAGAGCAGAAGCAAGCACAGTAGATAAAACTGGGGAGGAGTGCAAACACTGCTGAGCTTTAGCTGGGGTTTGAGCATGAGGTATAGTAGAGAATCAGTCAACAAGTTTATTTAATTTCTTTCTGTTTTGAGGCTCTTGCTGAACAAGAGAAACTCGTTGCCAGTGGTAATATTTTTCCTCTTTGTTTATGGAGTGTTGAAATGCTGCAGAAGAGTTCATAAAGGTGAAAAAAATGGTGGTGTGATTTTGACATAGTTTTTTCTCTTTGGAAGTCATTTGCTGAGAGAAAAAAGATTTTAAAATTAAATACTATTTTTAACTTTTTTATTTTGAAAAGCCCCAATTTCTTGTTTTACAATAAGTGTAAAGTGGGATAGTAAAATGCAGGACTTTCAATGCTATGTCTTTTTTGATCAAAAAGCTTAATGCTAGAACTTAATGTTAAGTCTGTTAGTTTTAGAGTGGCCAATTCATGTGTTTTACTGGGGTGTTACTTAAAAAAATTCAAGTTTTATATGTCTTTATGCAGGACGAACTTTTCCACTGAGAATTTGTGGTCAAACACCTGATTGTATTATGATCCCTGGGAGTGGTGTCTGCTTCTAGTACAGCATCAAATACTAAAACTGGAAGAAGAAAGTTACTTTGAGAAAGTCTCAGTTGATGTTTTGTTTTCCTCACAGGATCTGTTGTAGGAATCCGGTTGCCTGCACCTTCCAAGCCTCCTGAGTCACCTGTTTCTCCCACTTCCTCTGTGTCTTCCACTTCTCCTGCCGCAAATTCAGCTCTACAAACTGCAGTACCCAAGTTATCACCCCCATCCAACCCAGCCACTCAAGCATCTTCTCTTCTTCCTTCAGTAACAAGTTTTGTATCACAGGCAGGCACTCTGACTCTGAGGATCTCTTCCTCTGCAGCCAGCAATGTCGCCAACCAAACAGGCTCTGAGTCTAAAATAGCCTGCAGCTCGGCTGGTCTGCCAGCCACCACCGCTAATCTCATACCTCTGCAGTCCGGAAGTTTTGCTTTACTTCAGCTCCCAGGACAGAAGACTGTGCCAAACTCTATTCTTCACCATTTTGCATCTCTTCAGATGAAGAAGGATTACAGGAAAATATGCAAGAAAGAGGACTCAGGTGCTGCTCAGCAGAAGGAGAATGGGAAGGCTTCATGCTCAGGTGACACGGAAGTTACAGAGTCTGATGTCACAGTGCCAGATGGGAAACAAGAAGAAAATGAGCTGTCGATTAACCAGTCAAATGCTTTTGAAGAGTCAGCATCTGGCACAGTCACACCTAGCGGTGATAGAAATTCCACTGCATTAGAGATCGGGGAGAAGAACTCAAAGGTGCTAGAGACTTCTTGTGATGACAGCTTTTCTTCTCAGCATGATGTTTCTGCAGATGTCATATCATCTGACCATTCGTACATCAGTGAGAAGCCAAATGATGAGGAAGAAAAAGAGGCTTCTGAAGACACAGAGGATTCTGTCAGTTCTGAAACTGTTGTGGAGACAGTTTCAGCTAACTCTGAAACTGTTTGTGG
This sequence comes from Tichodroma muraria, assembly GCA_013390105.1. NCBI lineage: Eukaryota > Metazoa > Chordata > Aves > Passeriformes > Sittidae > Tichodroma > Tichodroma muraria. The sequence goes on from WAAG01067030.1 coordinate 9,832, forward strand.
GTCATCAGCTGCTCTTCTGGATAATGCACACTCACAGAGTCTTGGGAATTGGGAGACTGCACAGTTGAAGAACCATGGGAAGGAGCAAACACATGCTGAACAGGAGGGGAAGCCAGTAAAAGAGGAGGAAGGAGATGCACAGGCACAGATGGAGGAGGACAACAGAGCAAGTTCTGGGCAGTTGCATAGTCAACAAGAGCAAGATACACAGCTGAAGATCAAGGAGGAACAAAGAGAGACTGAACAGTTTGAGAACAAGCAGGAATTCCAATGTGATGCTACACAGGCAGATGCAGAAATGAGGGAGTACAAGGGCTCTGTAGAAGTGGAAAACATAGGAGAGAAAACAAAAAGTACATCTGAAATTGGTTCTGCAAAAAAACAGGATAATGCTTCAGGAGAAGAGCCTACAGTTGATACAGAGGAAGGCAAAGGAAACATAGCTAGGCAGGAAGGCAGTAACAGCAAAGAACAAGGTGCTGGTGATTCTCTGGAAGAAATGAAAACAGGCCATGATATTCTAACACATGTTAACAGTTCTTGGAGCAAAATATCTAGCATTGTACCCCCTTTAGAAAATAGAAGTGAAGTGGATTACAAAGCTGATACATCAGAGAAAAGTGACTTCCTGACAGCACCAGAACAGGGGGCACACAAAAAGGGTTACATGCGCACTATTGATATAACTGCTGATGATATGGAAGAGGATGAAGAAGAGGATGAGGATGAGGAAGAAGAGGATGAAAAAACTGATGATTCTGCTGATGAGATGCTGGATGGTGCTTCTGATTCCCCAAGTGAAGAGGAAGTAGATGTTGAAAAACTGGTAAGCATTTTAACTTTTTTATGAAGGGATTTTTTTTTATTATTTTTATTTAATTGACCAACTAACATGTCATAACCCATGGATTTGAAAGACAGAGAATGATGTTTGTGTTTTGGACTTCAGTTTCTATAGGAAATGTAAATCAGGGTCCCAAGTAGAAATGTCTTTTATTTCTTAGTTGCATGCATTTTTTTAGGTAGCAGTGTAGTGGCCTTGTACAGTTTCTATAGGAAATGTAAATCAGGGTCCCAAGTAGAAATGTCTTTTATTTCTTAGTTGCATGCATTTTTTTAGGTAGCAGTGTAGTGGCCTTGTACAGTTTCTATAGGAAATGTAAATCAGGGTCCCAAGTAGAAATGTCTTTTATTTCTTAGTTGCATGCATTTTTTTAGGTAGCAGTGTAGTGGCCTTGTACAAATTGCCTGTTTTTCAGATAACAGGAGTTATATTGAGCAATCTGTAATAGAACCATTACAGGTTGTGTTCCTCCAGTATTTACTCAAATAATTTGCTTACTTGTAATGTGACTTAATGATCCAAAAATGTAGTGGCCAATCTAGTATTTCTGTTATTTTAAGATGTTTTCTTCTATTTAGTTTTTGTAGCCTTAATTTACATTTATTTCTGGCAGGAATATTTGAATCTATCCTTAAATTCCTTCTTTAAGTTAATACATTTAAATAGTATGTGAAAGTTCTCATTCCTTGTCTGATAGAAAACAAATTGCTCCAAAAGTCACAGAATAAGGGTAAAATATTGTCGTTAGGAGTTAAGATACACTTAGATTTTAATGCTCATAAAATTCCCATCAAATCTAATCAAAAATTAAAATTAAGTAATCCACTGTGTAATTTCTTTACCTTTTTATATATCACTTCATGACTTAAGAAATAGTGCATTATTACTTAAAAATATGAAGCTGTTGTTTCATGAATCAGTCAAATGGACGTATGAACTGAGATAGCCTTTTCTTGGGTGAGATACGAGTGGAAAGAGAAAGATTAAACTGGAGAAGAGTTGAAGAACAGACAGATTAAAAATAGGATAGATAATGTTCAGGAAAGAATTCTTCTAGTCCTTTTGTGCTAATGTACTCCTCTTGCAGTTGAAAATCAGACTAGAGTTCTTTGGTACAAACAGGTCTAGAGGTTTCCTAGAACACCTGAACAATAAGTTCTTGGTACAGGTACTACAGGAGCCAGCTAGGAAAGGTGCCCTCCTTGAACTGCTGCTTGGTAACAGAGAGGGGCTTTGTGAGTGAAATGCTAATTGGCTGCAGTCTTGACCATAGCAGCCATGAAACAATCAAGTTCAAATCTCTGGTGACAGGAGGGAAAGTGCCAGCAAGACTTCGACTCTGGATATGAGGAGAGCAGACTTCAGGCTGCTTGAGGAATGAGTTAGGAAGGTCCCTGAGGTTACCAGCTAGCTGACCAGTGGAAACCAGTTGATTTAATCTTTTTGAATTTCAGTAAAGCTTTTGATACTTTGTCTCACAGGATCCTTCTGGACAAAATGTCCAGCACTCAGCAGGATAAACATATCAAGTGATGGGTGAGCAACTGGCTCACAGGTCAGGTGTGAATGGTGATAGTGAATGGGGTGACATCAGACTCGTGACTGGTCACTAGTGGGGTTCTGCAGGGCTCAGTCCTCAGCCCTGTGCTCTTCAGCATCTTCATAAATGACTTGGAGGCAGGACTGGAAGGGAGACTGTGTAGGTTTGCCAGAGATGCAAACTGGGAGAAGGTGTTGACTCTCAACAGTAGAGAGGTCCTGCAGAGTGACCCAACCGTATGAAGCTTAACAAGGGCAGGTTCCAGATTCTGCACCTGGGACAGGGCAACCCTGGAAGTACAAACAGCCTGGGGAATGAGAGGCTGGAGAGCAGTGCCATAGAAAGGGACCCAGGAATCCTGGTCTGTGGCAAGTTGGATATGAGCCAGCAGTGCCCTGGTTGCCAGGAAGGCCAAGCTTGTCCTGGGATGCATCAGGCACAGCATCACCAGCTGAGCAAGGGAGGGGATTGTCCTGCTCTGCTCTGCGCTGCGGTGGCCTCACCTTGAGCCCTGTGTGCAGCTTGGGGTGCCACAATATAAAAATGACATTAAGCTATTGGAAAGCACCCAAAGAAGGGTCGTAAGGGTGGCCAAGGGCCTTACGGGAGTGAGGAAGAGCTGTGTAATGAGTGCCTGAGGTCACTTGGTCTGTTCAGCCTGTAGGAGACTGAGGGGAGAGCTCATCACAGTCTGCAGCTTCCTCATGGGGGAAAAGGAGGGGGAAGCCCTGATCTCTTATCTCTGATAACCAGTAACAGGACCCGAGGGAATGGAATGAAGCTGGGTCAAGGGAGGTTTAGGTTGCATATTAGGAAAAGGTTCTTCCCCCAGAGGGTGGTTGGGCACTGGAACAGGCTCCCCAGGGAGCTGGTCACAGCACCAGCCTGACAGAGTTCAAGAAGCACTTGGACAATGCTCTCAGGCACACGGTGTGATTCTCGGGGATGGTGCTGTGCAGAGCCAAGAGATGGACTTCAATGGTCCTTCTGGGTCTCTTCATACTCAGAATATTCTGTAATTCCATGATAGCCAAGTGAAAACTCTGGCTTCTAGAGAATCTCTTCAGCTTCCAGAAAAATTGACTCATCAGTTCATATTCCAGTTTGCTGTTCTCAGACAAGATGATAGCATCTCAGCTGCATGAAAGTGAGAAAACGGAATACAGATGTTATTTTTGGAAGTTCTTTTGAGTTGAAAACAGAATTGTTGCTGTCTTGTCTTCAGTTGGGTGGTGGCAGTTTCATACATCCTGTATTCTTTAATGACTTGAGCAGAGTTATCATCCAGTTTTGAGAACCACTGTTACTTCCTTCCTGATGCCAGATAAACTTTCCAGACATGGTAGTCTTAGGAATTTGTTGGTAGACCAACAATACTGTCTAGGTCACAGAGTAGTCTTTTATCAAGGTTGATGTTTGAAAACTCTGGGTTTTTTTCATCCTGCAAAAGGATGATGAAGCAAAAGAGTAATATTAGAGATTATAAGAATGTTTGTTTTGGAAGAAACATATTGTGCAGGTTTTGATTAATATGGTTTGGAAAGCCGTCTAAGGATATGTCTTCAGTGCAAGCTCACATGAATATGATAAGCAAGCCTTGGTTCTAGAGCAGTAAAGCTGAGGAATGAGATCTCAGAGGACTGTAAAAACCTGTCTGGAATTTGGATTTGTTAATCTCTGTTGCTGGCAAGTTGAGTTAGCGTATCAATGCCTAATGGAGAAATCAGTTTGGGCTTTAAATGTGTTATTTTTCACTGGGATGTACTCTTCTCTCATCATAATGCTTACAAGACAGGCTGCACTGGTATTGTTTGTCAGACTGGATGAAGTCAGATCATGTAAACAGGCTAGTAGAGGATGTTTATCTGCTTCATTAAACTAGTGGAAACAAAGAAGCATAGAGTACATGCATGTCCGCTAATAGTTTTGTTTAGTGGAAATAGTTAAGACAGCTCTTCTTCTACTAGCTGGGAATGTGGACTGATTGTGGTTGCTCAGCAAATGGCCATTTAAAACCTTAAAGAACTCCAGTGAGAGAAAGATTGCTGCCTACCTGTAGTAGCTATTACTGCTTATTTTTTAGCACATTTTTCCACACTGGTTAATCATTCTTAGTTTTGCACATCAGTGCTGTTCAGATTACCTTCTTACCTCATGCTGACTTTTTGTGTCCTTGACGTGGAGACTTTCCTAGTCTCCTCTGCTCAACAGAAAAAAGGTTCCTGAGATGGTGTCTTTGCCCTTTCGCATTTCCTACCCTGAGTTGCATCAAGAGAGGCTTAGGATGGTTAATCATTGTGCGTTTGGTGATATGAATAAAGCTTTCTGGGAATATCTGTAGAAGCAGACTAATGAGTATCAGGACCTGCTGTCTGAACAAATTCAAGTGCAATGGTTTGGGAGGTGATGTTAAACTCTTGATCTCCAAGGCATGGTGACTGCACATGGAGTTCCTGCTGAGAAGGACTGCTTGGCTTGGGCTAAGTCACAGAGTGTGACTTCTAATTGTTCACAAATTGGCTTGTTGGCGTAAGCCAAGACTATGCCAGGGGTTGTTCTGGTATTGTAATGCCACAGATTACTGTCCCACAGTTCAGCTTACTACTCCAAACATAGCTTCTGTGTCTGGCAAGATACTGCATTGTAAGTGTTTAGAAGTGGTTTTCAGTCTTTTTTTTCTGAGGCAAACATTGGAATTATAAGGACTGTTATCAGTTACTATAAAATGGTAAGTTTAATACAAAGTGCAAGTGACACATTTTGTGGACAAAATAAGTTCTAACAATCTCTTGCATGTTGTCAGCTTTTAGTTCAGACCACGTGTGAATCTTGCAGACATTGTAGCATAGAGGGCAGCTTGGGTAATGTGTAATGACATCCACTGTCATCTAACCTCCTCCCTCAGCACTGTTACTGAGGATCCTCTACCATCAGGCAATTTGCTCTTTAGGTGTCAGCAGTAGGGGTTTAGGCTGCCAGGAACAGATAAAAATCAGAAGAGAGAGCTTAGAAACAGACATTGAAATGCAGAGAGAGGGGAAGAGTGCTGTCATTTCCATAACAACTTCAGAACTCTGTTGTAGAGTGGTATTACTCCTCTGGTGTCTTCATTCCATAAGGTATTTTATCCTTACTTAAAGGCATTTAGAATTTATGTAACTACAGGAAATGGTTTGGAAAGACTGAAAGTAGTGTGGTTTGACTGATACTAGAAAGGTAGGGCTTCCACAAGCATCTTCAAGAACCACGCTGGACTATGGATAAGGATCAGCCTATGGCAGGTTGGCAGTACTTCTATAGGAATAGCTGTTCTTAATGTCGGAACTACTTCTGGTTATCTCCATGACTGATGTTTTTCCTGTTGCTAGGAATTCAGGGGTAGAGAGGAAAGATTTACCAACCAGAAGCATTTTTCCCTTTGTTGCTAGATGTAAGAATGAAAAAATGAATTACATCTGTTTTTCATATGTCTACATTCAGAATGTGTAAACTTGAAGATGTTACGTTCTTGGTGGACAGCGGAGTTTTTTACTTTTTTTTTTTTTTTTGGCCCATCTTTCATGAAAAAGATGCCACATACTGGGTTTTGAATACAATTTTTCTAAAATGATAGTATAAAGAACGTTTCAATTCTAGAGCAGCTCTAGCCTGGATAATTGCTATCAACCCTTTGGTTAGCCCGATATAACTTATCAGCACTGGAAAACTTTATGACAACAGTGTTTCTATGGTAAGCTGATTTCCTGGGGTGCTTTTCCTCTTATTCTCTGGATTGTAGCATCTTTTTTGAACTACCCTGCCTGACCATGTTTCCTGCAATGTAATGATGTCCAAATGTAGTTAAGACAAGGGTAGTCCTGCCCACTGAACAAAACTAGTATACATCTCTTACACGTAAGGTCAGAAAATTGTAATGTACTGTATAAAGTGGAAAAGCTTAGAGAAAGTATCAGGAGGTTTTCAGCATCAAGGTGGATTTATGAATGACCCAGGAGAACAGGCAAGAATGTGAAGTGCTCTTTGTATAAAGAAATAGATCAATGTTGCCACTACGTCTTGTACATGCAGTATTTTCAACATAATGGCAGTATCTGTTCAGTAGTTCTGTGATTTAAATAGCATCTTTGTTTGAATAGTTTTTGTTTAGTGAGGGCAGTTCAGGGAACTGGGTGAAATAGATTAGAGAATGGAAGTGTAATTACATTTTCTTGCTTAAGGAGAAGGAGTTCTTCTTTCTATAATCAGGCCAAAGATTATAATGTAAAAAACTTCACTAAGAACTGTAATACAAAACAGCTGGTTGAATAGACATGTTTTCTTGGGAGCAGGGTATCACCTGGACTTAGAGATGGCCACAAGATTGATATTTTACTCTTGTCGTTGCTACAGAACTGCAGTTGTTCTTTATCTCTCTCTTCACAAAGTAGCAAGTTTTCTTGGTCAGGCAAGCATGGAGAAAATGCGCTCCTCAGAATATAATAAATATTTAAAATGATTGGGCAGCATTTTGGCAAGAGCCAAAATCTTACTCTTCATTATGTAAGCAGTTTATTATATGATCCGAAGAAGAATTATCATATGAATCCAAAGACTGTATGATATTCTGACTTTTGCTGTCTTAGGTATGAGAGACCATTACTAAGGTGATAACTATTTCAAATTCTGTAAAAAAAAGTCAATTAGCAAGAGTCTACAGTAGTAGGTTGTAAAGGCAGTCTAATCTTGCTTGAAAACAGAGGCAGGAAAACTGTGCCCTATGGAAGTTTTTCTCTCACCCATAATAAGAACATAAATGACAGAGATGGCTTCTGCCCTTACCAAAATGCATTTTACAGAGTTGCTAGTGGGAGGAATTCCTGGAGGTGACAGTTAAAATAACCCCCTGCTTAGCACTGTTTATTGGCCAGTGTAGCTGGAGATGTTGATTCCTTGATGGTTCTAAATGTTATGATGTAATCTCATTTGAGACTGAAGTGAAACTGTTTTGGCCTGAGCGCTGTTGCTGAGTAGATACTCATTTTAAAAAAACAAAACAAAACCTGTTCCAGGATGCGTGTGAATACAGAGAGGATGACGAGCAGGTGGACATTGAGACCGTGGAGGAGCTTTCAGAGAAGATTAACATTGCCCGCCTGAAGGCCACAGCTGCTCATATCGAACCCTCCGACCAGAAGTAAGCACCCCCGGAGAGCACTGCACGCAGTTGGGTATCCTACTGCTGGGCTGGCATCCAGTGATCCCAGTAAACAACAGGTGTCATGTGACGGCAAGATCAAGCAAGGCTTCTGTCGTGCCTTCCTCAGCACTGGCGCTCCCCAGTGTCAGTGAGGATGGTGCTGGCAGCACTAAGAGTAGTTTCAAGGTGTTGAGCCTTTTTCTATTTCCCCTCTAATTAATTTGTTTATGGGGATGTATCTTGTAATGTAAAATTAATGAGTGAATAGCGTCCCTTCCTGCAAACTGAAAATTAGCAGGTTTGTCTTTGTTTTAAATGTGATTTTGCAAGCTTTGTGTATTCTTGCTGGTGCACTTCTGGGCAGGAGCAGTCATTAGGTTAATCCCTGACCCTGTAAATGAAAGATTTGTCTTTGGGACCATTGCCTCAGCAAAGAAAGTATTTTCTTATTGACAGATAGTCTGCCATGGTTGGATAGCTTGGCTTAATTTTTTTGGTTGGTTTGCTTTTTTTACTATTGCTGCCCTTGCATTTATAATGACAGAGGCAAAATAAAAACATGGCTTACTTGAGGAATGTAATGATAGTCATGGCTGTTTCTCCATTGCATCAAACAAAAGAATGGGGAACGTTGCATCTCTAGTTCTTTTTGTTTGACGATTTTTTTTTAGAAACTTTGAAAAAACTGTTTAGGGATATTATATATCTACCAGATAGTTACCTCTTTTTTCCTCCCCTTTAAGGATAGCAGCTCAACTTTTATCCTTAGGTGGTGACTTTGCTTTAAATTTTGAAGATCTTTCAGTGAGAGAGAAAAACAGATGTCGTGTTTAGTAAAAAATAATTTTCAAATATGTGTTTTCTTTGTTTTGTTGCAGCTCCTGTGATGTGAGGAAGCTGCTGTTATTATATATTAGGATAGTAACAAATGTGAGGATTTTGATTGGTGGTTCTTGGTGGGAGAGGGATTGCTCTGCCATCTATATTAAATCTGTATTTATTAAAAACAGAATCAAAACATAATTTAAAAAGATACTTTATGCAGCTAACAGCCACAAGCTAAATTTATTCTCTTTGATATATAGTGAAATAGTTTGTCTTTTGCACTCAGATAATTTCACAGCTTTCAGAACACCTCAGTTATTTCCAGGATGATGGCATCGAACATAAGAGTTCACTTTCTTGAGATAACTCAACATTATCCTGCTTTTTAACAAGAAAAGTTAATTTCAAGGCATAAAAATAAGCAATTCTAGACTGTTGGAATGTAGTTAATGAGGATAGAGTGTATGAGATGAGTAGCATTGGGAAAAACTTTTTACCTTTCTTCCAGATACCATCCTCCTAATTCTTCGGATGAAACATTATCAGAAAAACATTCAAAGGTATATGTTTGCTCTCCTCTTTCCTTTTAGTATCACACCTCCATTTTAAAGATAAACTTTCATCTCACATGAAAGCAGCTCTTAATGTGATTTATCTGCCTTGCAGATACTTGTGATTAAATCCAAGAAACCAAATGTGCTTGGGGGGAATTTGCTCAGTCCAAATCTCCTTAAGGCAAAAGGGCTGGTGCTGGCATCACTGGGTTTCAGATTCAGCTTTAGCTATGGGGTGAAGATCTGCCTTTTATTTATGACTGTGTTTGCTTAGGTTTTGTATCCTTGGCATGAATAATTTCATGAATAAAATTTTCATGTGTTGAAGAAGACAGTATGTAGAACTATATGGGCACGGCACTGGATGAAGTATTTCTGAAAACAGAAGTTTAAATATCTGTTTAGGCAAGTTAAAGATATCACAGAATCCTTTCAAACCAAAACTCACTGCAGTCCTGCAGAATCTTGTGCTGTGTTTTCGGTTGGCTCTGAAGCCAGTTTCTCTGTCCATAACTGCCTGTGATATACTTGACATCAGCTCTGGAGCTTCCTGCTGTGGTGGGGTGGGGCTTTGAGTGCGGTGGGGACCTGGTGTATGTCTTAGCTATTAGAGCAGAATGGGATTTTGCCTTTGCCTGAGACAGGGATCGGGTCCAGGGTGCTCTGTCTGCCTCACCTTTTCCATGTGTCCTCCTCTCTGCCCTTGAATTTACCTTGCAAGGCCTTCCCTTGACAGGAACCCACAGCCAACACAGGAGCAGTTGCCGCTGTACTGTGCTCAAGTCTGCCTGTGAGGGCAAAATGGCTCTCAAGAGCCAGACTTCAGGAGACAAGTCTTCAGATTCCTCCTCGGCCAGCAGGCTCAGAAATAGTATCACTAAATCTGAGTAGTCTTTCCGCTGATGCTCTGGGATTTGAAGCAGACCTAAAATTATCTAAGAAACTGTGTTAATTACTTCCCCATTAAATAAATAACATAGTTGTACAAAATCTGGGAGAGTAATGATGACGTAACAAACTTTTAAATCTGTGGAGATCGGTAATTTTACTTATTGTCTGGCAGTCTTTTTAGAAACTTAAGCAGATTCAAAACCAGAGGCTCTTGGCCGCATTCTGTTTGTTGGTGGATGTCTGGGGTGATAAACGTCAATGCCATCTTTCACATATTCTGACTTACAATGTCTCTTTGGCACCAACCCATATGAACCTATGAAAGAAAATGGAAATCAAACTAGTTTAACTCCAGGGAAAGATTCAAGTCTCCTGTATTTAATGTAATTATTTGATTCATTAGTAGACTTTCTTGACAAGCAAACAAAAAATACTTGGCTCAAACATACATGATTTTATTGTAATGTTGTGATTTTATCTAAGTAGCCTTGTGTTGCAAAAAATAAAAGCTTATGAACTGAAGGGACTTATGCTCTTTTCCATTAGGGTTGATGTGATTATGTTGGTCACTTCTTTGGTCAGCATTTCATTTCTTACTGTGTGTGCTTCTGATTCTGAACTTTCAGGAAGACATAGTAGCAGGATAGCATGGCGTGGAATCTTCAGGTGTCTGTAGGAAGGCTGTAAATCTCGCATGCATTTGAACATTGTCTGCCATTACATTGCCTTCTTTATTTAAACGGGTCAATCCGGTTGCTCCTCCTGCAGAAGCATCAGACCTGGAAAAGAAAGCTGAAGTCCCAGGCAGAAGCCTTCGCTCATTACCGCCAGACACACACGGCAAACGAACGCCGGCGACGTAATGAAATTAGAGGTCTCTTTGACAAGTTGAAGAGAGTTTTGGGGCTGCTGAACCTTCCTAAGGTCTCCAAATGCTACATCCTCAAGCAGGTAGGTATTTTGGAGCTTAAGTGAGGAGGAGAATCATTTAATCTGGACAGAGTTAATTACACTAGTACAAGCTCTGCAGGTGAGTCCCAGTGTAGAGGGGACTTTGTCATCTCTGCAAGACTCCAGAACAAAACAGTACCTGAAAGAATCTGTATTCCGAAAAGCTTAGTCTTGATGACATGAACGTATATTTTTGGATTGGCCCTCCCCTTGTATTCTTTGTGAATCCTGGAACTTAATTCTTTAGTGGTTTACTGTGTACATAAGGAAAATTTTAAATCTATTGAAGGCTTGCTTTTTTAATGCTTGAGAAGATAGCGTTTCTTTAGGCAATATATAGGCATTAAAAGCTTAATTGTAAAGATGTTAATGACAGGAAACTGAACATGAGTGGTAGATATGTAATTATTCTTATCAGCTGTACCTAGAAACTGGGAGATAAAAGTTTGGCGTTTTTCTTAAAAATTGCTGACCTTTGGAGGAAGGGCAAACAAGATGTTTATCACTCTTCAACCAGCATCTAGGGAAAGCTGGCATTCATGGCATTTTAGATGCTTTCTCTCAATCCAATTTTCTCAGGATTACAGAAATTTGAAAATAGATTTTGTAAAGGTTTATGGGAAGGAAAATTATTATCTTGTGTGTCACTGGTTTATAAGTCAGTTCCCTGATACTATTTTAGGCCTTTGAAGAAATCCAAGGACTGACAGATCAGGCAGATAAGTTTATTGGACAGAAGACGTTACTGACACGCAAACGAGATGGTCTGATTCGAAAAGTATCCACGCTTTCAGGTGAGACTGGTTTTGGATGCAAACTAGCTGTAATAACAAAAGAAAAGGCTTTTAGGAGTGAGAATGTGTGGAGTAATTGGTGGATCCAGGTGTGTCATTGGTTCACATAAAATTTAGACTCATGATGCCAAACAAAATCGTGCTAAGCTCTGACTCAGACTCATCATGCTGATAAAAACGGCTTTTGTTTTCCTTCATGCCTAAAGGAAGTGTAGAATGCTCTCTGTGCTGGTAGCCACAGGCTTGGGCTCCTTTGGAAGGGTGGGGTGATGGTGATGGTGTCACTTCATTCTGTCTCTGGTCACTCCCTGAAATGTCTTTTCTGCCCAGCCCTTCACAGTTGCACTCAGCTGTCTTTGGTCAGTACCGAAACTTCCGACTCCTTGCAGAGCTTTGTGTATGACTCCTCATGCTGCTTTCCCAAGAGCCAGTGCTCCTAGGGGCTATAAAGTGTCAGCTCTGTACACAGAACAAGACTGCAGTAGATTCTAAGCTGCTGCTCATCCAGACATTACATCTTGTACTTACTGTGCCTTTCTGTCTCTTTCGGAAGTGTAGGAAAGCTGTGACATATTTTCAACCAGTGTCAAAATGTGTGAGCAAACAAAATATTCTTCTAATCTCAGTCTGGGAATATAAACAGCGGAATACCCATAAAGTAGAAATGAAAGATACTTCAGTCTTTTGTATTTATGTGAATGCATTCATGCACATATACGGTATTTGATTTATAAAAAGTAAAAACTGTTGTAGTGAAGTCTAGTAATCTAGAAATGTATGAGAGGCCTTTTGAGCAGAGAATGAAAGCAAATAACTTCACAGAATAGTTACCTGATCTTTTGCATTCCTAGTGAAGACCTCGGATTTGATGAGGGAAGTCCACTCTCAGGACAGTTAGTTAAATATAGACTTAATTAGAGATATACCATGATGATAGAACATAAACAGTAAGCAGAAAACAAGCTAGTGTAGTTATTTGAACTTGGATCATATTAAACTGTGTGTATGTGCAGAAAACAAATTATTTATAAAATCTTTGTTTGTCCAAGGTTAGAATTTTCATGGCAGTGGTAAACTGTACGTGAGTTTACATTCAAATGTTATTTGAGTAACAGGGTCCATTAGTCCAAGAAATTTAATTCCAGGTAAAGGTAACATTTTGTAGTCATATGCTTATCATTAGGAGATGTGGTGGGAGGATTTTTTCATAGCTGTTGGTGTTTTCAACTAATACTTGTTCAGCAAGAGCCTGTGCTTGTCCAGGCTGATTTCTGCTTATCAAAGTGGCAGATAAATTCTAAAATGTGTGGATGTTTCTGAAGGGGAAAAAAAGTACTGGAATAAATAGGTAATTGCTTCCCTCTGATATTAAGTATACTATTTACTTGGCAGGGATGGTGGTTATCTGTTTTATAGTAATTGGATTATGTCAGCTTAACACATTATTAGTTCTACCTTCAGCATTTTGGTTTCGGAAAGAGAGTTTGAAGGTAGGCTTGACTCTCTGATAATTTTTCTCTAGGAAAGACAGAAGAGGTTGTCCTGAAGAAGCTGGAATATATTTACGCTAAACAAAAAGCAATAGAAGCACAAAAAAAGAAGAAAGAACCTGAGCCACAGAAATCAGCTGCACCTTCCACTGCTAGCACCCAGCAAGAAGGATCCTCTGCTGCCCCCAGAGAGTCAACCCCGATAGCGATGACAAACAGAAGGGGCAAGCCATTGATACTTGCCAGGAGAGGAGTCCGGGGCACAGGTGGGCTGCAAGTGGTGCATGTCCTGCATCAGGGAGAGACAGCCATTGAAGCTGCATCCTGTGGGAGGGCAAAATGCCAGCTGGCTTGTGCAGGCAGCCTCACTCCTGAAAGGGAATTGTGCATAGGACCGGGAAATGTCCATATGATAGGTGTGGAAACCATTTGCTTTCAGTAAGGATGAGACTAGTACGACTGAGGTCTTCAGGTGAACGTGACTTCAGAGTTTCAGAATGATGGGAAGTAAATTCTTACTAAGTTGTCCTTTGATCTCAGGGAGTTTCACTGCAATCCAGCAGTAATTTCTAAGAGTTGAAGGTGGTTCTTTTTCTGCTGACTCAAAACCTGAAGTTCAACCCCCACAATGCTGGGGTTGCTAGAACAGGCTATTTAAAACCTCCCTCCTCAAAATGCTAGCTCTCAACATGGTGGAAGTTTGCTCTTAAATTAAATGGCAGAGTTGTCAGACACTGGAGAGTTTTTTTGTAGCTGAGAATTGTACAGAAGTGTTCAACATTTGTGGAGACTGTCACATCATAAATTAGGGAGGAACAGAAGAATGGCTCCTTGCAGAGCTGTACCTAATGCTGGCTCGCAGGGTGCTGTGCCAGAATAAATGAGTGTTTTACATACTTCTTTTCTTGCAGAGGACTCCTCAGCCTCTCTCACACTCACGGCTGCAAGTGTAGTGATGACTCCACAGGGGCAGGTGCTCACGCTGAAGAGCCCCCTGGTCCCAGGGCAGGTGGCAGCTGTTCCTTCCACGCTGTTGCAGGCTGAATTAAAGCCTCGAGGGGTTGGTACTTCCATGACAACACAGCCAGGTAGGATCACGTGGGATGATGTTAATCAATATAATGCTGTTCATAGATGTGCAGAGCAGTTTATGAAGTTACTAAATTTTGCTTTAATATTTTGGATTTTTTTACAACTTGACTGAGGGAGAACTTGACTCTGATAAGAGAGATGTCATTAACTCAAACTGTCAGTTTATCGACAGGTTAAGCAAAATGTGTTAAAGTTTTGCTATTCAGAAATTAGGGAAACATAGGGAAAAATTCCTAATCACATAACCAGTCTGCATTTCTGTTTTTATTACTTTAAGATGTTATAATAATGTGAAGTCTTGCCTTGAAGTGCACAGCTCCTGTTTTCCAGGAGTATCTGAAGTATCTGGAAGTACTGTATCTTGAGTATCTGAAAGGCTTTTCTTTCCACTTCATCCCGTTTTGCTTTTCTTGGATAAGGTATTACTTCTGTGATGATTCAACTGCCAGGGTCAACAGTTCCTGTCCAAGTAAAAGGAATCCTTACTAACTCTACTATTCCTATTACACTGTCAACTGTTGCTGGAAATCCAGTGCCCTCAACAGTGGTATCTGCTACAGCACCCCATTCAGGTAAACTCGTTGTTTTTTCATGAATCTTTGTGTTTGCATGCAGAACTGAAGGTAAATTGTTTTCTCACTAGGAAGTAATAATAGGTGTTATTGTCTGGGTATTCAAAGAATATCACTATTAGATGTTTTGAACAGTTTAGAGGGGCCTCTAGGAGATTATGGATTAGAGCTTTTTAACTTTCCTTCATCTCACTGAGCCTGCTTGCCCTCAGGAAAGTCAGGATAAGTAGATACTGGGATGTGTCTGTGGTATAATGCATCTTCCTGGGGAAGCTTCAGTTCAGAGTGGTGGTGGGGCTGCTGAAAATCTTTGCCTGTAACATCCAGGCTCTTACCATGGCACACCCCCTTCCCATACCCTGCCAGCTCTGCTGCCCATGGGAGGGCTGTTTCTCAGGACCTCGTGCTGTACGTTGGATCTAGGTGTGGGGTGGTTCCTGCCAGCAGGGTTCTGCTTGCCATCTGTTGTGCAAAAAGCAAGCCACTCACTTTCTGCTTCCTTGTAGTCGCTTGGTCATAATACAAAAGGAAAGTTCACTTCAGATTTAGGGCTGGGAAAAATCTGAGTACTATTAACAGGGAATGGCCAGGAAGCAGAAAATAAATAATCATTTAGTCCCTGGATTGCTTCTGTAGTGCGCAAAACCAGTACTGCAAGGTGTGATGATAGTAACAAAGCATAAAATAACAGTAAGAGGGAAAATTCTCATTTTGTTTACCTTGTGCATCACCATCTGAACTGTAAGCATTGCAGTTGGTTGCACTGGAGCTTGCTCTCGTTCTACAAGTTGAAAATTAAGCTACTGGTGTGTTAAAGCTTCAGTTGACCAGAGCTGTATAAGCAGTTTAAATTGCAGTTTAATTGAGGAAGACCTTAAAGTGAGCAAATTATACTTAGTTAGGAATTACGTCGCAGTTCACACATATCCTGATGGATGCTGCTTTGTGTGGTTTTGCAGAAAGCGAAGATTCATTCATGATGCCGAAGATTGTTAATGTAACATCACTGGCTGCTGAAGCAGGCATGAATCTAAACCTGAACCGAAACAAAAATTCTAATGCAACAGCAGCTGCAGGTACTCCAGGTTCTGAGCAATCCTTGGCTGTAGCACCCCTTGAAACTACGAATAGTGACAACGTCCTTTCAGAAGAAAAAGCCAAACCATGTGTGGGAGACAGTGGTGGAGATGGAAGAAATACCAGAGGTCCAACAAAAGTTTTCTTTGAAAATAAAGATGCCCTCCCACAACTCTGGAATGTATCGTGTACAAAGGAACCTCCAGAGTCCTTCAGTAAAAAGCTCTGCGTTGGTGAGTTTGTAGGAGGTCAAACCAGGAGGAAAGATGGTGATTCTGGAGGGGAAAGATTGAAATCCAAAGAACTGTCATTCCGCAAGCTGCAGATCAAAGATGCCAGGATAGAAATGGAATTGAGGAAGGTAGCGTCGGCAATGGAGGAAGCAGACCTGGATACAAGTGAGATACTGAGCAGCATTGAGGAGAGTGATGACACCGATGAAACCCTCACTTCGCTGCTCAATGAAATCGCCTTCCTCAACCAGCAGCTGAACGATGATGCCTCAGCCATGTCAGAGCTGCCTGGTGCCCTCAGCTCAGATTTCTCTCATAAAGATGCAGAAGCTCGTCGGGGGACAGCCAGTGGTCTCTCCGCTGCAGATGGGTCTTCCTTCCAGTTTGGCCATTTGGGAGGCAGTTTTAAGGACCTTTCTGAAGTTCCAGAAGGTGGTGGCTCTTTAAGCCCCCTCCTGCTGCACCTGGAAGATGATGACCTTAGTGATGGGGACAAGAACTCCGGGGAGCCTTCATCTGAGGCAGATGTTTTAAAGATAGTGATAGGTACTGAAATGAAGAATCCACTTTCCAATCTGTCTGTAACCAGTGGTGGGAATGGCAAAACAGTACCAACCTTGTCAGATGCCGCTAATGTGACTCCACCAGTTTTGCAGATGAAGACTAATCCAGAAGCCAGTAATGCTGATGCGTCATGGAGGCCCATGCCCAAGCTGGCACCACTTGGTTTAAAAGTGGCAAGTCTGCCAGTGGACTCAGAAGGGCAGGGTAATAAAGTGATGCCCTTACTGGCACCTGTAGTTGCAAAAGTGGCACCTAGTGGGGTAAAAAATTCAATACCTGCAACTCTTCAAGAAGGACAGGATAATAAAGTAATGCCCGCATTAGCACCTGTGGCTGCGAAGTTGCATACTACTGGGACCTTGCCTTCAAGTTCAGCAGGCAAATAAGTGCAGATGTTTTTTGTCAGACTGGAACAGAGGTCTAGAGCAGTGTGAGCCAGTGTCGATGTTCAGCAGCCCCCATTGTCTGCAACACTTGTTTTCTGTATAGCGTCAGCACTGTGCTCATCTGAGGGGCAGGCCCCAAATTGTCAAATAAGCGTTAGGAAATTTTAAGCATGTTGATGTATTTTTACCTCACTGTTCTATTCTGGGTGTTCTCCTTCCCCTTCTCAAGACCACAAAGATGATCTATAACCATTGCTGGGCACATGGTATCCTTCCAAAATTGGGTTCTTCACAGAAATAGTTTGTCAAGGGACTGAGAAACTGAGGCTGTTGAAAGAGATTTTCTTTCTCTTCCCAGCAGGGAGGCAGCTGTCTTGTTGGGGAAAAAAATATGGATTATCTGTTTTTGTACCAGGCAAATTATCTATGCAGAAATGGCATTGTTCACATTTGCTTGTTTTAATATTTGCAGAAGATGATAAATATGCAGAAATCAGGTTGTAGTTACTTTCAAAGTTGATACCTAGAGCAGCAGAAGAGAAATCTGAGACTGCGGAGGGCTGAAGTGAAAAGGCTTTTTCTTTGGTGCTAGGTAGTTCTCTAGCAGAGACTTTTTAAGAGCTTATGCACAGAAAATTTTATTAAACACTTATAACTCTCACTGCTTGGGGAAGAAAAATATATTTCCCAATGTAATTAGAAGGAGGACAGTATGTTAACTTTAATAATACTGTCCTCACTCTCACCTCCTGCCCCCACACAAATAATTCCCCTGTTTGATGCTTAGGACATCTGTAATGAAAAATTGCAGAGTTGAAAGAAAATGTGGGCGCCCTGTTGCTACGTCTTCTAATACCATTGCTGAAGTGTTTTCCCAGGTCCTATTTTCTTTCCTTCTGTCATTCTTCAAGCTGTATGTGGTGGCTGGGAATGTTGATACCAAGTATTGCTTTGTGAAAATGTAGAATGCTTTCAGGAGTCTAGTAGCCTGGCATAAGTGAGCAAGGTGTACATGTGAATGTAAATATGAAAATATGTGTATAGCTTTCCAAACCTTTCTTTTCTTTATAAATTCAGGAAAGGTACTCAGAGGTTTCTCACTGCATTTGCACAAGCTGTGTATAGCAAAAAAGTCAACAAAAATGCTCATTACCAGGGAAATAGGGCAGTATTGAATCACAAGATGTATTTTTTATTCTTCTCTGCCACTGCTTACTCAATAACCTGTAGATGCTCTTCACTGTTCAACTGTTGAACTGTGAGGGGCGTGCAGACTGTAAAGATATTTATATTTTTGTACACAATTTCTGTTTTCATAGTTTTCTTGACAAATGAAGTTTTCAGCCTCGGAGAGATGATTTGTTAATGAGTATACACAATCTTTTCCTATCAAGTTTGTAAATATAAGTTAGAGTGCGCTTGGGGGGCTTCTTAACTGCTCCAAAAAGGTAAAAAATGCTGCCGTGAAAATTGAAAATTACACAGAATTTCGATGGTGCATTTTGTTTTATGTTTAGGAATGTAATTCCATGTCTTAACTGTTCCAGCAACAGCAGCTGGGATTACCCCCTGCCCTCCGAATTCCCCATCTTTGGTGGTCAGTAATCCAGGAATTTCATCCTTCCAGCACTGAGGTTGTTGTGCAGGTGTTGTGAGTGATGTTCTTCCACAGTGAGGGAGCAGTGTCTGCACAACCATACGCCCTGTGCAGTACGCTGCATCTTCTGGATCCATGTCTAGGTTAGATCCATCAGGGAATATACGTACCTTGGGTGTTTCCCCATCTTTCTGTTATAAATGCCACAGAGGAGAGAAGCCCTTCAAGCTCTCTGTGTGTAAAGTTACTCCAGAGACTACGTAAAAAATATTTTTCACTTGGCCATTCTAAACAGTGTGTTTTAAAGTAGTTACATGCAACTCTCTATTGCCTTTTCCATATTTACTATTTTAATATTTTTACAAGTCTCGTATTAGTGATTTGGAAAAGAGAGTTTAGGTCATTATGAGAATGCTGCAAGGTCTTACAGTTGTCAGTTAATGCCTTAGGAAAGGGGATTTACAATCCCAGTAAGTACTTAGACAAACGTTGCTTATTATTAAGGATTTTAACCTTATTTTAAACTAGTAGAAATCTGGAGTAACTGAATTATTTTACTAGCACTACATTGAACTTAAATTTATTTACCCGGGAATCTGGTTCTGAGCATTTCCAATAGGCTGAAGTTTTTTAACTTGTGGCCGTTTTTTAACTTGCTGATTTTTCAACTTGTGGCCGTTTGTTTTGCCATGAAATTAGATTTCATTCCTCCTGTGTGAGAAACAGCAACAAGACTTGTGCTGTGACTACTTTTGAATTCCTAATCACTAACCCTTGTTTCTGCACCTCACTTTTTATGGTTCCAAACAGGCAATTTTAATTAGCACACAGAACTGTGTGCTCTCTGTAGGACAGAGAAGGCCTATAACATGATAACTGATCATACATGATCTAAAAGAAATTCTGTACTTTTGAGGATGTTCTGTTCATTATCTGGTGATAAAAAATTTCTGGATGTGAATTTACTGTTTGGCACTGGACAGTAATATTTTACTGCACTAATAACATAAAGATGTCAAGATGACAGCAAAACTTTCTGGTCCCTAAATGTTAGTAGTAAATTAACTAAGAACAGCCCCCCAGTCTGGCTGTAAAAGGTGGCATCTGGTGTGGTTCTGAGAGATCTTTGATGGGTTCTACCAGCCAACAAAGCATGTTTGAAATGCTCTTGGGTTTTGCTCGTTTCACTGTCTTGTGTCTGCAGCACAATATTTTGTTATGAATTTAAATGCTGACTCTTTGCTCTTCCCTTACCTTAAGCTCCCAAACATTTTAAAAATTATTTATGCTGTCATTTGAGGCAATAATCATAGAATATAATGCTTAATGAGAAGATTCTGGAAACAGGAAAACCAAGGAAACCCCTGCAAGGCGCACGCTCTCGCTTGACCAAGAGACCTGGAGATTTTGTTTTTTTACACATCTGTAAATAGACTGGAATGTTTTTAAGAATATAATGAAATGTCAGATTTAGCTTTTTTCCTTTTATATATTAAAATATATCTTTCCCTCTTTTTTGCTTTTGAAAAATTGATATTTTTGTAGAAATCTAACAGTACAGGACTCTTAACTGTTATGTGAGGGACAAAGTGTAAAACTAAAATAAACCAATCAAGGTCAACTAGAAACTGGCTTTGAAAGTTTGTTACAGGGTGAGAGAGGGAGCAGAAATGGTGTGGTGGTGCACTGTTGGTGACACGTGGCGTGGGACCTGAGCAAGTGGTACATGAACGCTCTGAGGCAGAAGTTTTGACAGCACAGACATCTGGGTTTTGGTTCAAGTGATCAGACAACTAGAGATTTCTTCCTTTAGTCTTAGCAGTATACAGGAAATGTCACTTGTAAGAGGGGATTTTGACTTGCTGAATGCAGAAAAGGCACAAAAGGGACTTCTCTACAAGATGTATTCCAGTGTATCCCAAGGGGGTTAATATTTGGTCATGGCACATAAACAAAAAAACCTGAGAGCTGGGAGATGAAGCCCACAGAAGAGCATTCTCCAGATTCCTTACCCCAACCCCAGCTTTATCTTTTGTGTCGGTTTCCTTTAGAGAATCTGAACACCGGGGCTGTCCTAATGAGAACCAGTTTGCAGATCTGCCTTCAAGTGAAGTGTCAGAGGAGAGAGGCTTTTTAAAAAGGAATAGATAAAATGCCCATAACAAGTAGCTGTCCATGGCTTCAACATGCAGTAAATGGAAGATAACACACTGGCAAAGTGTGTCAGGTTCTTTTGTTTGGGTTTTTTTTTTGTATGGTGGGTAAGTGGGTGGTTGGTTGGTTGGTGGTTTTTTGATGTTGGATTTGGATGGTATTTTCTTTCTTCATTATGTAGTACATTTCTGCAAATGAGAAAAGACAATGAAACAGACAAGAAAATACAGTGAAGAGGACAACTACACATGAGGGTAAGCAATTGACTGGAGAAGACATGCCACAAAATTTATTTTTATTTAAAGAGGAGCATCAGACCTCACAGGAAAGAATAAAAATGGTTGACACAGTCAGCATATTTTTTGAAATTTCTCATTAAACCCTTCAGCAAGGCCTCATCCTATTACTCCTTATTTTAAGGGTTAAAGTTACTTCTTGGAATGTAAAGAAATATAAGCATGAAGTATATCCAGTCAGGCTTGCAATGGAAAGAACTTTCCAAGAGGCCAACAATCTGTGCTGGGGATCTGTGTTTTCCAGCATATTCATCGTGTTCTTGGAGATGCAGATGGTGATACAAATAAACTCAGTTGACAATGCAGAGTTACAGGGAGCCTGTGCAGTAACTGGTGCTACAGCCAGATTTGAGTCCATAAATGCAATCCAAAAACGTGCAGGATCAGTTTGTCCATAATTGGCAATGAATGGAATCTAAATTAATAACTGTCATTTGGGGTCACGGTAGTGGAGGAATTGTAATGCCATTTGTGGTCACTTGAGCTCAGTGCCTCATCTGTTTGCCCTTTTAACTGCTGCTACAGACCAAGAAGGCATTACTACACCACAGTGTACTTTGCTGTTCTTGTTCATTTGGATTTTGTGTTGCCTCAGCTCGTACTTCAGTTGTCCGTCTTGTGTCTCTTGGGAGCTGGAGGCATCTGACAGGTGAGAGCTCTTCTGGAGGTGTCCCTGTGTTCATTCTGTTAATAGAGTTCTACCCCTAGAAGGATTTAGTCTCCACCTGTCTGGGTCTTTTCTGATGAAGAGGAAAGCCTCAGTGTGTCCTCCTGACCAGCTGCTGGGCCTCGCAGGCTGCCAGCACAAACCTGCAGTGCAGTGTTTCAAGAAGCTGGAGAACCCTTTGCCCCAGGCTTCCAGCCACGCGACCTCCCACAGGAGCACATTCTGATGCTAGGGAGACCTTTGGGACCTATGGCTGTGTCTGCTGTCTAATCCAGTTACGCATCCAGCCCAGCAGCCTGGCGTGTCTGACCTGTGCTGGTGTGTTCGGGAATGGCCGCGCTGTCCCGTTTTGGCGGGGCCGCTCTGCAGCAAGGTCAAAGCACAAAGACCTGGCCTTGCTTTAATGGTGGTCGCTTACCTGGTTCACCTTGCTCTTGTGAGGGTTCCCCGTTTATTGTAGGGCTGTCGGCATACAGGACTGTGGTTCCTCGAGGTTACAGCTGTTGGGCTTGGCTCTCTAGGTTTAGCTGGAAATCAGAGTGGAGGGACTTGGACCCGAGGGCAGCATCTCGCCTAGCTGTCCCAGCTCTCAGCATGGGAGCAGCTGCCGGCGACCAGGATCCCTGCCTGTGTAAGATGTGGATGTGACACTGGGGGTGTACCAAGGGGCAGTCGCAGCTACGTGGGTGTGAGCAGGTGGGCTGCTGTGCTGAAAGAGCGGGGCTCTGTCTCTCTGCCAACCTGCTGGCACCAGCTCCGAGGAGGAGGAGGAGGAGACAGGCTTTCCTGCTGCCTTTGACTCCCTTTCCCGTCCCTGCCGAGCGCAGGTATCCCTGTAGTTCCCCCGCGTGGCGCAGAGCGGTGCCCCTGGCAAGCGCCGCAGCGCGCTGTGCCTCGTGGGCTGAAACCAGGCAATTAAATAGCAGCTAAAAAAAGATACGCAGACATAAGCTGTGTGCCATTTTTAGCAGCTTTCAGCACCGATTAACTCCTTAAACGACAGCTGTATGAAACAGCCTGCCCGGCTCTTCCCGGTCTGTCCCACGGCCCGCAGCAGAGCAGCGAAACCTGCGGTGTGCAGCTCTTCCCTGGCTTCTCCAGGGCACGGGGCTCTACGGGAACGAAGCTTCTGGGAAAGGTCTGTAGGCTCACGTGGGTCTACAGAGCTTACATGAGCAATGGGCTCCAGTTGGCAGCTGAGGCTACTGAGCACTGCAAGGATATAAAACTATGCCTCTGAGATGCCACTGAATCTGGAAAATGGGCTTGGGACCCCTGGACTTTGGGATCCGGTGATCTGTGACTATTTTTAGACGAAAATTGTAAAGTAACCCCAGTGTTAATACCAGTCATCTTAAAAAAAAAGAGGCCAGAGTTTGTTTTTTAATTTGTCCTGGACCCAATCTACATAAAAAACCCAAAGGGAGGATGAATACATGACACAAGCTCGCTGGTTTATGGAACAGCAGTGTATTTTCAACCCAAGGGGATGCGATGACTGATGACCCCCCTCCCTCTTCCCCTGGACCTTCTGCAGAGTGAAAATATGATCAAGGCTTGTTTGATTTGTAGCAGCTTGACTGTTTTTTTAACAAGAAGCCCATTAGCAGGACAAGAAGAGCTTTACAGGTATTTTTAGGACAGCACACCACTGTCCACTGAAGGCTGTTGCAGCAGCATGTGCTGCTGTAGCCTCCATTTCAGTGCCTGGCCAGCATTTCCTGCAGTGGTGAGAGGAGAAGGGTGGGTCTGCACTGGAGCTGACTCAGTAGTTTGGCAGAAGCAGCTGGGGAAGCTGCTGCCAGCTCTTGCACCACCCATCCCTTGCTGCCTTCACAGTGCCCTGTGTGCCAGACCCTCTTGCAGGAGCTGTACAAGCTGCTCTTGGCCTGAGGAGAAGGTGCTCCTCTTTTTCTCCTTCTTCCACCAAACCTTCTGCCTGCTCAGGCCTGGACCTCTGAGCCCCATCCTCTGTGTAAGGAAAAGGGGCTTAGACCCTGCTGTTTCCTGCACTGCTCCCTGGCCTGCCATGACACAAACACACTAGCACCTCAAAGCCCAGGCCTGTGGCTACACTCGCCTTCTGGCACCAAGTCAACTGCTAAGCATGTGCTGGGTTTTCTCTTCTGAAGAGCAGCGGTGTCACACCAATCCCTCTGCCCTCCTCTGCTTCCCTCTGGCTCGCCCTGCCCTCTGCATGGCTGAGGGCTTCCCAGCTGTACTCATTTATTCACTAAACACTTTCTAGCCTAAGGTGTCCTAAAACAGCAGTAAAATTTTTGAAGAGATCCTGGAATTCCTTGCTGAGTTTCTTTGCTCCTGAAGGAAAAACCTCAGTGGAGACAAGGTGTCTGGTTTCTTTTGGTATCCAATGAAGGCTGGAGCTGTTTGTGTAAACAGCAGCTAAAGGTGCCTCTTCCTGCAGGAGCTGGTGCTTGGCACGGGGGAAGCTGCGCTTGTCCCCCGTGGCCCCCCATGGCCCCATGGGGGCACAGCTCTTGATAGCACAGCCTTGTCTGTCCCTGCCTAAGCCTGAGGCATGGGCAGTGCTGAACTTTGAAAAGGTGTGAGCTATTGCTGTGCCTTATTTCAGAGAACGTGCTGGACCTGGACTATAAAATGTTACGTAGCTAGAATAAAACATGATTTGATCAACCATTAGTGTCCCTTCGGGGCCTGGCTGGAGCCCCGCTTGTATGCTCAGCCTTGGAAAGGCAGCAGGCCTGGACAAGGTCCCCCTGCCTGGGCAGCCCTGTGTGGGAGCAGGACACTGGGGCAGATGGGGGCCAGTAGGAGCCCCACACGTGCCCTTTGGATTCAGGGTTGGGGCAGCTTTTGGCTTGGCTGGGGCTGGCTGGGTTTAGGGGGTGTGGGAGGTGGTGATGTGGCCTCTCTGATAGGGGGACAGGTTATGGGATAACTTCAGATGTGCCAGGCTTCAGCAAACTTCAAACACATGTGAAGGTTTCCCTATATGAGATGGGTAACACAGCAGTATGATTTTCCTGCTCTGGTTGTTTTGATACCTTTTTTCAATGGTGTAGATCTGATATGATTGTGTTTTAACTTCTGTTAAGGTGACTGGCTATGAAAGCATGACAGGAAAAAGATGTGCTGGCAAACCTTTTGCAAGAACAATTAACTCCTGCTCCCCAACCAGAGTCTGCACTTCTAGATTACAATGGCTACTTGGTTTTAAAAAAAGGCTCAAGCATACTTGCAACTCGTGACTTCTTTTGCAAAGGTTTGAATTTGCTTCCTTAACTTTTGAATGTCCATGGCAAAAATATCTCACCCCACAAATGTTTTGTGGCTCTGACATGTGGGGCAATCAACTTGAACTGGGAGGCTTAGTCTTCAGGAAAAAATTTTAATAAACAGCTCCCACCAGCCGAGCTGAACTGATGGCAGCCACAGTGGGAATTGTTACTACCGTGCTCCAGTGTAGACAAGGCCTCATTGTCTGGCTTTGATGGGGAAAATGTCCAGTTTTGCAAAGTTTGCTGAGCAAGGGAGAAAATAATTATATTGCAGATCAGCTTACAAGGGGCACATTCATGTTTGAAAGAAAACTTGATTTTCATAGGGTGAGGAAGAAAAGCATAACTGCCAAAGGAAAAAGCCAGCAGCGTTGGTGACTTACTAAAATTGCCTCAAGTCAGAAGTTATTCCTGGATGAAGGTGAGTCCCAGGGGGCTGGATCCTTGACTCTGGCTGAGAGGTAGACAGTGCAAGCAGGAAGTGGCAGGAAACCAAGCAGTCCTCTGCCTCTGAAGGTGCTCTGTGCTGCCGGCACCTGGCTGCGAGGCGGACGTGGCAGAGCGCAGAGCCCTTGTGTGGCTGGACACAGAGCTGCTGCTGCAGCTGTGTCGCCTCAGGCCCCAGTGCTCTGCAAGCTCCCCCATGGGCATTGCCAGGGCAGAAGCTGTGGTAGCAGAGTCCCACATCCCCATCCTCTGCCTGCAGCCTCAGGAGCCCACAGGGGCTTCGGGCAGCTCAGCACCCCCGCAGGTCACACAGCCCTGCTGCCACCCCCGGGTGTGTGACCGGCCACTGCAGCACCACTGCCTCGAATCTGCCCGACTCACAGTTTTCAGCTCCTGGTTACTGCAGCTGAGATTTCATTTGCAGTATTTCGACGAAATATTGGAAGTGTTTCACTTCATGTGCTTCTATTTAGGAAGGGCAAATGGTGAAGGAATACGCTTTGCAGCGCTGGGCTGGGTGTGCTGAGCCACATGCAGCTGGCCCTGGCCGCGGACTGGCTGCCTCCCACTGGCACTGGAAGTATTTGCTGAAACCATTTTGGTTGTCTCCCCAAGGGGGAGGATGTAATTATCTTCTCTTTGCAAGACTGCATGTAATTTTCTCTTCGCTATCTTAAAAAAAAAGGATTGAAACAGAAGCAGAAATGAACTGTGCAACAAGCTGATAACCCATTAATTCTTTCATTAGATTGAAAGCAAAGCTCCAATGAATCTAGTGCTATAAATCTTGGGAGGTTTGTAGGCATTTCTCTCAAGGAAGCGTGCAGTATTCTCTTTGCAGAAAGCTGCAACACCAGCAGAAACCCAGTTTGTTGTCATGGCAATGTCAGTAGTTGCCTTCTCTGTATGCCAAATCATAGGCAGTCATAGGATCATAGGAAAATTCACATAAGAAAGGCCCTCTGGAGATCTGTAGTCCAGCCTCCTGTCCAGGGCAGGGGCAGTCATGAGATCAAACTAGGCTGGGCAGGTCCTTTTCCACCCAGGACTTAAAAACCTCAAGGGATGGAGATAGTGCCTCTTCCTGGGCAGCATTTCTAGGATGTTGCTACCAGCCTTCTAGCCTTCCTAATTCTAGTCCTTCTGAGAATAATATTTGGGTTTGCTGTGACTTTGGTATTTAGTAACCGTGTTTTCTTTTTTTCACCACCATGAGAGTGTGATCAGGCTATACTTTTATATTTCCCTCTCAGTCAGTCATCCTGCCTAATGGGCTGCGTGCAATTTTCTTGTGTTTGACATTTGTTTTCTGCCCGCGTTGGCACTGCTTAAGGAAAAGCATCCCTACTCAGACCTGTATTTGCACATTAGCAACGGGAACAAATGCATCCGTCCATACAAGTTAAACGTGCTCTTGAATGCTCTTCAGATAGGCTTGCAAGCACACAAAAGTTGCCATTAATCCCAGTCCTTCCTATTTGTTGTCATCTGTGTAAAGTGTGCTGGACTAAAGGAAGGAGAGAGCATGTGTGTTTGTGTGTGTCCTTGTCCTGAAGGGCACCCAATTGCCAACTCTCTTTTAACAGATTGTTTCACAGGTTTTGTGTTTCACTCTCCTCCTGCTGGTATCGTATTTAGTATAGCACGTCCTGTCCAAGAACCAACTGCTGTCAAAGGTTTGTCTTGTTTAATTGAATTATGGTTGCCATGGGGAATGGAAAGTTCAGATTTCGTTCTGCATGGTGAATTCTGCAAGCCAAGGTATATTACAGAGAAAGGGAGAAACCTGGATCTCAAAGTCTGTGTCAAGGAGCAAGAAGTTAAGTAGAGGGGAGTTTAAAAGGGGTTTATGGTAATTTGTTGCCCTAGTTCCCAAGGAAATTAAATTAGAGTTGGGTACAAAATTTAGGCTTATTGGAAAACCCCAGTTCCACAACCAAATGCCACAGCTCTTCTTGTGCCTATCTCCATGTTGTCTCCCTGCTTGCTGGACAGTCTACCCTGGGACTGAGTTGTGCTTTGCCTGTGGCACCTACTAAAGTCCTCTCAGAGTTTTTCTAGAGAACCAAGCTCAAGCAAAGGGACTGACGTTGACTGCACACTGCTAGGTAGGATACTGGCAACACATCAGGAAAACTACAAATAGATGCAGTGCCAGCATTTCTGGTATTTGGTTTCCAAACAGCACGACATGTGGTTTGCATTTCATCCCCTGTGCCTTCCTCTATCATCTCTGAGGTGAGAGGACAAAGCTTGGTGTTCAGGGATGCCACGGTGCTAAGCCCTCTACAGGCTCTGTAATGACCTCCTGTGGGCCTCGGAACTGACCTCTGTGCCAACTGACATATGGACCCTGACACAGCCCTGCCTGCAGGAGGGGCACACAGAGATGGGCACCCTGGTGGGAAGCAGCAGAACATCTCTGCGGGAGGGCCTGGAACACAACGGGAAGTTTTGGGAAAAGCTCTCCCACAAGGTTTTGTTTTGATGTTTACTTTTGTCTTTTAAGGATGTGAAAGATGAAAAGCACTGCAAATAAAGGAAACATTCATGAGATGTTCCCATCCAAGCAGGAGTTCATGAGAACAGATGGGAAAACTGAAGCAAAAAGCAGTGCCTGAAACCTGTCCAGCTGAGTGAGTATTGCCCAACAGCATGAGAGACTGAGTGGGGTAACTTCCATGCTCTGTTACTCTAGCTCTTTGATTTTGCTAACAGTAATAATAATAAAAGGCATCTGTGGAGGCCATACAGCACAGTCAAGCTGTAAGATCTGTCATGCTATCTTTTTCTCAGGGCAAAATCCAAAGCTGCCTGAGTTCTGGTTTACATTGTCGGCTTGCTGCAGAGCACTGAGAGCAGGACTAACTCCAGTCAGGGCACTGCCAGCTTTGGGCTTGCAGAAGATATTCATGCTGCATTGTTCTTATTAATTACAGCTCTCTGGAAATATAAGGCATGGGATGGAGGAAAATGAAACAAACAGGCTTATTTAGGTCAATTACAAAAGTACAGGCTAATTGCAAACAAAGTGGCAAAACAGGAGCAGTCGAGGCTCAGAGGAAAACAATGTGAACAGTGACCTACATACTCCTGGAGAGTGGGGGGAGGTTAGACAGCAGGCCATTGGGAGCAGCAGCTCAGCAGAGAGGGGTTTGCAAGCAGCTCTCCTTTCAGGTCCCTGGGCCAGGGCCAGCCTCTGTGCTGAGTGCCATCCGTGCAGTCTGTGCAGAGCTGGCCTAAACACATAAGAACATTCAGGGAGACATCAGCCAAGTGATACAGTGGCATTGTTCCTGTCTGATGTTTAGCCCCATAGAAAGCTGCAAGGCCTCTTCTGTGAGGGCAGAACCTGGAAAATAACAGCTCCCTGCTTTCCACTGCAGAACAGTCTGGGAGTGAAGATGGTTAGTTTGTATGCTCTTGCTTACACTGCCAGAGGGAGGACAAGTGAAGGACAATCAGTTGTTCAGACACATGCTGGAAAACCTATCTTGTGATCCCTTTCTGTGCCAGTAACAGTAAGGAGTTCTCTCTAACCTAACCTGGCCCAACATAACATAGCCCAACCCAACCTTTCTACAGTGAACAGGCCTCTGGGTGACCTTAGAGCAGTCAAGAGGCAGCTTTCAGCCTCTGCTAAGTGAGCTCTTGCAAGTACTTTTAAGATATTTGTGGAAGGTAGCTCTCCTTGCCTACCTTTCCCAAACACCTTAAGCCCACTGCCAACAAGATGAAGTGTGTAGATGTCTGCAGCCCCACTCACTGCAGAAGGATTATGGGCCCAAAACTGGGAAAAGTATAAAGTGATTGCTCTAAGGGAGGCCTTCATCACTCTTCACAGAGTTCAATGTTAATTTCATCCTGTGGTGCGTATTTCCAGAGAGTAGTAATTAGGGACAACAATGGAACACAAATAACTCCTACAAAAGGGAACAAGGATTTGGCATCCCTTATTTAAGTACCAGCTCAGTCAAATGCTTTCCTGTCATGTGGCTTTCAACTCTGGACTCCCCTTGCAAGTAGGAGTATCCAACATCCAATCTCTGTGTGCCTGCCAGCCCTGGTACCTGTCCAGTCAGTGGGAGACAGCCTTCTCCTACCTGCATGGTGCTGCTCTTGCCCCTACCCACATCTAAGGTCCCAGATAACGACATTCAAAAAGTGACAGCGTTCATGCAATACTGCAACGCTGCAGTTCCATCCAGGGCTTTTGAGACTGTCAAACCAGACCAATTTGGTCCTGTGTAAATGGGGCCAGACTCTGTTGGATCTAAGCTTGAAAGCACCCCTGTGGATTAGCCCGGGTACCACGTCACGGCTTGTCTGACCAGCCAAAGCTGTGGTGGTGGCGAGTTCACCGGCTCCAGGCAGTGTCCAGGATGAGTTTTGCCTCAGTGCTTGTTGTTTATCCTCCCTTGTAACCTCCACGCAGCCAGCAGGAAGCACAACACGTTTACATTCAGCAGCTACCGCATAGCATTCTCATCCCCTGCCACTGAAAAATGGACACCAAAGACAGGCCCTGCTTCTGGTGGCTTACAACCTAATAGGGTTGTAATAACATTTATCTCCCTCCACGAGCTGGCTAATGCACAAATGTGTGGGCCAGGCCACAGCTAGTGTTGTACTAGTGGAGAGGCTGGCACAGAAGCAGCGGGGGCTGTGGCCTGGCTCTTAGGGAGCCACTGGCCCCTGCAGCGCCCTGCCAGGCTTGTCTGCCCCTGCAGCACTCGGGTGCTGGTGAGGATCTCCTGAGGACTCTTCACCACACGTGCTGCCCAAGGTGGCTGCGGGAAGGCCAGCAGCCATTCCTCCAGGCTTCAGTCAGCTGGCACAGATTTTTTTTTATCAATCACATCTGCCACACCACAGCAGGCTTGGAAGCACACCTCACTGCACACCGGATGCACGCGTGCCTCGGGCACCAGGTGAGTCAGAACACGGCTTTGCTTTGACAGCTGAATGGACACTCGTGCGCACTTTGCTAATTATGTTAAAAATAGTTTTAATTGAGGGCACAGGTTTTGTTGATCCCTTGAAATACAGGAGTGAGACATAAGTAGACTAGTTCACCGGTTAGAATAGCAGAGTCAAAATTGAAATGGATTTGTAATTTTTTCCTTTAGTTTAGGGGATGTTCTTCTAATTCAGAAAAAAGTGAATGTAGCTGTGCCTGGGATTTCCAAGTAAATCTCTGCACGTTTTGTCTTATTACAGAAACTATCAATCCTTAGTGAATACAAGCCTTTTCTAAGCAGTAACTTTCTATCTTCAGATGGACTTTCTATAGTACACATTTTGTTTGTACTCCCCATAGTTTCTCTTTATCAGCACAATTTCCTGGCAACCAGCTGAATGGCATTCATGCATGTATATTTTTCTTTTTTTAAAGCACAGCTGGGATCTATGATATAAGCATATTCTCCCTGGATGCATTACAAACCATAGATGTCTACATGACTTTTCTATAGGAACACATGAAGAACAGATCCTGTGTAACTGCTGGCTGTGTTCTAAACATTTCAAGTCAGGTATCAGGAGCCTGATAAAAAGACCTAAGCTATGGCTGGAAACAATTTCCAGAAACTCATTCTGCTTATCCCTTGTAGCTGTGGCAATAAATGAGAGAGAGGAAGGGACAAAGCTCACTGCCAGAAAACAAGTCAACAAAAGCAACTAACTCTGTTTGGGTTTCATCACCTGACACACTGTACATTGAGCTTTGGAGGCCGCTGTGCGTCCAGAAAAGAATTCTCGGTGCTTTTTGCCAAGGCAAATTCATATCTAATTAAAAGGTTAATAATGAAATTATTGTTAAGTTCACAGTCATTTTTATAGTTGGAGAAAAGTTAAACATGAAATGCCCTCTATATACTGCCCGGTAGCTGCTTTTCTTCTCTTACTCTCTACCTGTCTAGTTTCTCATATAGTTATTTTTATTCTGGGCTAGACCAAAGCTGTGTATCTTTCCTCCTCCACCCTCTCTCCACATCTGAGTGCCTGCTGTTCACTGCTTTAACAAGAAGTCAACAGGAGGAAAAAAGGCATAATGACCCTGCTGAATCAACATCCTGTGAGGCTGAAATGACAGTCATTATCCTAGCTGGAAAGCAGCACTATGGTCCTTTGGAGGTTGGAGGGTAGGCAGCTCTTACAGAAGAAGACCAAATGCTCTTCTTCCACAGGGTTTAACGCTTGTGGGAAAAATGCATTCTCTGCTCTTTCAGCTGGCCTGAAAGCTGCTCAGGAACATAGCAGTGAGCGTGTGGAGCAAAATGTCTGTCCCCACTTTTTCTGCAGGCAGTGAGAAGGTGGTCAACCCATCCTCTAAGCTGTGTGGGAGCTATGAATCCACATGAGTGTGATGCTGACTCCTGACTAACTCACCTGGTCACTGAGCTGGCCTCAATTGCTCATGCTGCCTGCCACAGCTTCCAGTTTGGAGCTCCCTCTAGTACAAGAGAGCAGATCAGCTCCAGCACGTTGGTGTCTAAAAAAATGAAATCCTTTCTCAGATCTATTTCTCTGACTAAGAAAACAAATTTAAAATGGCAAAACCCCAAGCTGACCAAGCTACCACCCAGGGGCTTGGCTGCGATGTGGTATCAGCATATCAGGGTTTCAGAGGCACAGAGCACCTTGCAGCCCCATCACACAGAGAGTTTGGAAAGCGCTTAGTGCATCCAGTCATGGGACTACATCTGCCCTCAGCACATCAGCACGGCTGTCTGGAGACTCACCCCATGCTCCCTGCCTGGCCACAGGTAGTGAGAAGAGCTTTGTAAGGAGAACAAGTTCATGGAAAGGTTTAATATCACACTGAGAGGGCTCATGTAGCACTTCTGCTCTGTTGCTTTGTTTCTTCTTTTTTGTGCTCTTTTTTTATCACCATATTCTTAACTAGGAACATAACTTTGCTTTAAAATCACTTCCAAAATGTTCCTTTTGCTCAGACTCCTACAGGATTACAGAACTATTGCAAAATGCTATTTCTTAGAAAAGCAAAGAGAATTTCTGCAACAGAGAAAAACATTTTCAGATTACTTCATTATCCAGTGCTTATAAATATGGCATTTAATTTGTTGAGGCATCTGTTCTTTCATTATTTAAGGCATCCTTCAGATGACTTCTTTAAGAACAGATAATTCAAGACCAAATGCTGGAAACGTCAAAGATAAATGACATAATTTATTCATGGTACATTATCCTTTCTGTCAAGGAAGAATTCATGACTCTAGAGTGAAGCTGAGTCCTGTCGCTCTTGGTTATCATTAACTGATCTCAGTCAAGGTGCTGCCCTGTGGAGATGGGCCCTATAGGAGCATACTGTAAAAATACAAGCCTTGTTCAGAAATAAAGGTAATCTGTGGCAATAGTGAGGAGGCAATAATGGCACAACAAAAGAAACAGCAGCAAGCACTGGGGTGAGCACAGAGTGAAGCATTTGCCCCAGCACAAGCACGCACCTTTAATGAGCTTCGACACAATGACTGGCCAGCAGATTACCAGCTTGACTGCTGCCATGGGAGAGCTTCTTTTGGACACCACGAGCAAGAGCAACATCAGGAGGCTTGTCATGGAGCAGCAGGTTTACTAATTGCTTCTAGTCGTGCTGCTGAATGGAAAGCAATTTCCCCATTTCAAGTGGTTTGGTCTTTCTTGGAGGATAGGGCTGGAGAACAGAAGCCATGCAGGACAGCATCATCTGCTCTGGTTTTACTCCAGCTAAAGCTCCAGTGGTTTTAGAGTCAGTGCAAGGGGTTTGCAAGTTTTGCACTAATCTTTCATAAATTTGATATTACAACTGGAAAATTGTATACCTCTAACAATGAAACAGGTGTGTGGTAAGACTTGTACTGCAATACCCAGAGAGAATACTGGAATACCTTTCCTGCCTGTTTCCCTTTTGTATTACTGAGATCAAAGGAAAAAAGAGCAAGTGTTTTTATTAATGAAACTATAGAAGAAGTTTCTTTAAAAACCACTGCAAGGTCTTTCTCTTTAGAACAAACTGAAGAAACTGTGACATTTCATACTGCTTCAAAAGTAACTAGAAAGGTTGTATGCTTTAGTCTGAAAATCAGAAACATGCGTTCCCTGTCCCAGTTCCTTTCCAGTGAATTTAGAAGTCCAGTGATGTTTCAGAGTTAGCTTGTCTCTTCAGTCGCTTCACAGACACAAAGAATTGTAATCACAAATCACATTATGCTGTGCTCAGCTTCCAGCAAAAGAGGAACAATTTTACTTGCATTTAAACAGCGTCTTCCAAGCATACATCTCAGCTGTGTCTTGTTTTCAAAGACATCCCTCAGTTCTTTCCCAAATGTATCCGTGTTTCTCCCAAATGTGATGACTCTGATGTTTTAGTGTTGAACAGCAGAAATTTAAGAACTATCGACTACATTTTTTTTAAACTGTGCAGTGCCAGGTCCCAGTCCTGTACAGACTGATGCACATCAAACTCCATATCCACTGTGAGTAGTTCCACTCACTAGAATTGACAGCCTGGATAAAACTAAGCATACTTGTAAATCTTTATAGAAGAGGAATTTTATTTTTGCAGCAGCAGCATGTCTGGTTTCCTTCATGAGTTTCTCCTCACCCTTAGCATAAAGATACTGTTACTGAGCAATAGGGCAAGAGGTTTGGTAGGAATGGACAATACTCATATTTTCTAAAAAGAATCCTTTTCTTATGTGCCACCTCTTGGGTTGCAGACCACATCTGGGGCTGAAAGCTAAGACACCCATGTGATTCCATGATAATGTATATATACACTCTTAGCTCCGTTGACTTAATTACTTATATTTGAAAAACAATTGCAATGTTACCAACTCTTGCAATTTTATTGTAAATCCCACAACATTTAATATCTTTCAAAAAGTCATAGTTCCCAGAACCTTACGACATTTTGATGCAGCAAGGATGGATTTCCCTCTGGAATGTGTATCAAAACAAAAGCTATTAAAGGTTAGACATTGACATTTTAAATTCACTTCCTGCAAGTTACTGATAGAGATTAGAAGCATGTCCTATTATGCCTCTGGGTGTTTTCATCAATTTATGCAGGTTTCTGGCCAGATAAACCTTAAGATCCTAGTCCTGCAAGTCCTTGTGCCAGCTCAGAATCCCACCTGGAATGCAAATAAACTTTTCCTGAAATTCCAGTGGTGCAGGTTCACACAGTCACAAGCTATGATGGTGGCAGTCTGCCGGCCATCATGGGGAAGACCATAGCCAATGTGGATCACTTGTCATGACAAATCTCTACCTGAACTTGAGCAAATTTTCACAGCCTGTATTCTTAGAAGGATCATCTCCAATTGCTATGAATACTCTGGGTTTGAATTAGTCACTGAAGACAGGGCAGTTGCCAAAAAGAGGAAAGGGGGCAGGTCACCCACAATCGTGAGCCAGAAAGATACTCCAAGGATGTAGGACAAATTGCAATAAATGGCAGGGCATGTAAAGGAAGAGGGAGCTAGCAGGACTTTTCCATGCTATGAAAGGCTGGTTTCCTTTCCCCCTCTTGGGCTGGATCCCCTTTTTGCGGTGTGACCAGTGTTGATACACACAATGTCTTTGGGTGTCTTTGAGAGAGAGCACTACATCCTAAATGTACACCCTCTGACAGCAATTCAGGCTTGCTGGCTTGTGAAATCTGCCTTCCCACCTCCTCTCATGTGGTTAGTAGCTGCCATGGCATGGTACGGCAGCTGTCTCTCTTCCCACTTGGGAGAGACACAGGAATTAGCATGGTGGCTTCTGAACTCTTCCTCAGGGAACAGGTATTAGCTCCAGGGCAAAATCCTCTTGCTGGCCTGATGTATATTTTCCTCTAGGCTCTCACCTGCTAGAAGCCAGTCCAGAAGTGTCCAAATTCCTGATTCCAGGGGCATCTTGGTGTGCCAGTGGGCTGCCAGACTTCTAACAAAAACTTTGAAGAGCTGAGGGGAGAAGGAGCTCCAGGACTTCATCATAGGTGGGAACCTGTGCAGTGGGGCCTACTATGCCATTGTGTGGTTGTGGACTCCCTCGGTCATCCAGGAGTACCCAGCTCAGCTGCTTACGGGTTTGTCTATGCTGGCAGCCTCCACACCACCTCTGTGAACATCGTAGCCTCAGTAAAAGATCCACACGCCAGATGTGAAGTGTCAGCCGTCCCAGACTCTGGGGGCACAAGGTGATGTCCTCTGTCCCCTCTCTCACCCCAGAGCAGCACTGTGACAGTCTCACGGTCCCGTTCCCTGCATTCCCCAGGAGGCTCCCGTGTGGCACAGGCAGTATGCGGTGACAAGCCAGGAATGACCAGGCAGGTGTGTGGGGCAGTCAGGACACTGTGACACCCCGAGCAACAGCAGCACCCCCAGGCATGGTGTGCTGATCCACTCTGAAGGGGCAGGAAGCACCCAAGATTTGTAAATGCTTTCGGTCAAAAGGAACAACTAAAGTCAGAGGGTCCACAAAAAGTGTGGTTGAATTGTAGACACTCTAATTTACACCAACAATTCAACCCGTTTCAGAGACCAAGATGGGTTAAATGACATCTGCTGTTGTCCTACCTTCTGCATTATGTATGGGCCAATTTTCCAAATTTCTGGTGTCGCAGTTCAAGGGATGCTCCATATTTGCTTAGCTGTTATTGGTGGTGTCAGGGCAAGTATAGTCTGGTTATTTTTGAGAACTACTATATAAAGTTTAATGGATGTTAAGTTAACTGGATGTTAAGCCAACGCGCGTTCCATTTTGCCGGAGACACTACAGTAACAGGTTCAACCAGGGAAAAGATGGACAGGGTGACAGGGCACGGTGGAGGCGGGGGGCGCAACCATGAATCCCGAGGGGCGGCGGGCACGGCAGAACGGGCCTCTAACGTGCCTTTGACTTTCCCCCGGGTCTCACTTGGCTCCCGTGTGGGAGATACGCCCTCGGATCCCCGTTAGAGCGCGCCGGCCCTGGCCCAGCGCCGGCGGCTCCCCAGGCACAGCCCAGCACGGGCTCCCCACACAGCCCGGGCACGGCGGCNGGGCGGCCCGCGCCGCGGCCCCTCCTCGGGGCAGGCCGGCTGCATGGGCAGGCGCTGCGGGGCACCGTGCGCGCCGGGATCGCCGCTCCTGGGCGCCAGGTAGGAGAGGGTCAACGCGGCGGGGCGGGCTGGGGCGGGAGGCGCGGCCCCTCACCCGCAGGGCTGCCGCCGCAGGGGGGAGG
>WAAG01067030.1:46624-67943 GCA_013390105.1 Tichodroma muraria
GACTGCATCCCTCTTCCCACCGGCCATCACCGGCTCTTCGGGAAAGGTGAAGGTGTTGGCTGGGGGTCTGTAATCCTTGGCAGCAGCTGTAGTTCCTCCTTGATTCACTTTTATAAATAGGAGTGGGGGGACGTGGAAACATCAAATGCCTTTATTATCTGGTATCACACACTATGCAATTGTGTGGACTTGAAACAGAGATAGATTTGTGAGAGTTAAAAACTCCCTCGTGTGTATTCTCAGGGTTTTTCTGCGAGTCGGTGTTTGTCAAGTACAGCATTGTGCTTTCCAGGCTGTGAAGCATGAAGTGGAATGAATGTGTATGCAGCTAAAGCAAGGGGGGGGGGAGGGAATTTTTGTCTTTGTCATAAGATTATATTGAAGTGCAAAATCTAAATTTTGGATTTGGGAATTGGTGTGGATGTGTTAATTGATATTAAATGAATGATAATTTGTGTGGAAACTTCTGAAAACAGTAATGCTGCCTCCATCCCTATAAGCTCTTTCGTTTATATTTTTTACAAAGAATGAGGCTAGAATTGAACTTATTGTGAATATCGTATTGACTCACGGTGCTTCTTTCAGTTTAGATTGCTGCTGATTCGATCCTCTGGAACCTGCAAAAGGAAAGTCTGCTAGCCTCTGTGAATAGCTTTGCAGTGTAACAGGAGTGGAGTTCCCGAGCAGAATCGCTGAGAGATATGTGAATGTGTGGGAGCAAAGCTGAGCACATCGGTGTTTCTGCCTCAAACCTGGGCTCGTTCCCCAGGCACAGTCTGTGTGTGGGGTGAATACCTCCGTGGCACCTGGAAATGATGTCAGTCGAAGGGTCTACGATAACAAGTCGGATCAAAAATCTACTTCGCTCCCCTTCCATTAAGCTGAGGAGAAGCAAGCCTGGGAACAAGCGAGAAGATATAGGCAGCAAGGTGAGTGATGTGTGGTGCAGCCAGCATGCTTTAACTGTGTTGTCTAAGTTTCCATCTGTACTGATAATGCTGCTTTGGGAGACCTGGTATAACTAGAGCGGTGCAGAGGAACTGATCCATGACTGGTCTGTCTTTTAGTTGGGATCTTTGCTCTGCTGCAGATTCTTCCTAAAGCTTGTGCCCCTCTTCTGAAGCATTCTTTTTGCTTGTGTGATATGAACCCAGTCTGTATGTGAGAGCTTTTGGGATTTCCCTCACTGTGGTATGTGGAGCTGTTACAGATGACTGACAGGAGAAATGCAGTGCTTCCTCTTCCTCCATGTTACCAGCTGTTAACCTGCATTACTGGGAGCTGAGGATACAGAAACACCTGTTGTGTGTAAGCAATTGCTCTCACCCTACAAAGGAGAGTTCTGTGAGCATGTGGGGAAGGGAAGGAAGATATGAAAGGTGTGAAACATAGTCTTGGAAGTGTCTATTCAGATAGGGTCTGTGTTTCACAGGTTGGGATATGCTTTCCTCTGTGTGACTCAGACTGCCTTTTCTTGAGGTTATCTTCTGTTGGGTATAATTGGTTCTTAAAATCCATCATTCTTCTTGGTGTTGTGGAGAATTCCTGACAGACACTCACTCACTGGGAATTGACTGGTGTCATGAGGAGAGGATGACTTAAGCCTGGCTTCGGGGAGCACAAGACCTGGGTGGCATTGCCTTGTGCTGACAGCAGGTGCCTCTGAGTCAGGGCACCTTGTTCTGCCCCTACCACTGATTCACCTGTAACCCTGGGCAAATCACTCAGCCTTTGTGTAGCTCTCTCTCTGTCTCCATAAATAGAAAACTTAATCCCTCCCCTTTTGCAAAGACTTGCTAATAAATAAGAAGTACTTGTAATACATGTCTGAGAAGTGTATTCATTGGTCTCAAAACAGTAATGCTTCAAGATTTCTCTTTTGGAGTGAAGAGTGTATGTAAAATTTCAGGGGAAGTAAATGACACTGTACCTAAAAATGGTCTTTCCCCAGCACGACATCCTGTTCTCAGAACTCTGGTTCAGGTCAGACTTTCCCTTAGATGGCTCTTTAATACCAAGGAACACAGTATTCTTCTCTTGCCAAGCAAGAGAAAAACCTGCATGGTTTCCTCAAAGTTGTCTAGGGGAAAGTCCTTGGTGGTTGTGCTTGGCCTCAGTGTGTGCATGTGCACATACGTGTGTTTCATGCAGCCTGTGGACTGCCAGTGAAATGTGCCTTGTTGGTCTTGCTGAGGAGCAGTTTGTTGGTCTGTTGTGTTGTTGGTTTGTTGTGTATTCTTCAGAGACTTCTATTGGAAGAGACAAAAGCCACTTATACCCCCACATATGGTGGGCATTTGATTTTGGCTCTGTGGTCTGCACACTCCTTTTCAGGGCTGGGACCTGCTGCTACATACCCTGGGTATTCTGTGGTACTTGTTTTATTTTGCTTTCCTTACATGTGCCTTTTGGGAGAGCTCCATGTTATCCTTTGTGCTGTCTCTCAGTGAAAGGGAGTGAAGGTGAAAGGGAGTGGGCCTTTTATCAAAGATCTGACAGATGTTGGATATCTGTGGAGTCACTCCCTCTGCTACATGTGTGCTCCTCTGCTTTCCAAGGTGAGAAGCAGCTCTGTTTTTCTAAAATAGAAGAAACAGGTTTCAGTCTGCTATTTGGTGTGTGTGTAAAAACCCCTGGGACTAACACTGACCGTCATGCACATCACTCCTGAAAGATCTTTTCTGACCTGCAGGAAGGAGTCTTTGAGGCAACTTTGTCTCTTGGACTTTTTGAGAAATAACTGCTCCAAGAGCTGTATGAAGCTGGTCAGGTGGAAACATGGAAGAGCCAATGAAGTTGGTCATCTTAGCTGGACTCTGCTTGGTTACATAGGATGGAGCTGGACTGTTGCCCTAAATTAATCCCTGGGAGATGATATTGCGCTTTGCATTTGCAGATGGAGGTGAAGACCCAGTCCTCAACAGCCCTTTAAGTCCCTCAACTTTTTATTGCAACCAGGTGCTCAACTTAAGATGGACAAGCACCCTCAGTGGCACTGCTTAAACTTCTGTGAACTGTGGTGGTTTGTTTTTTTTCCCTTCCAGTGAGAAGTGTCCTGGCTGTTTCCTAAAGAACCCTTTGGGCGTGTGAGGCTTGCCAGGCTGTCTCAGTGGTTAGGGACAGACCCCTTGGGCAGTTTGTCATGCTGAAGAGAAGGCCTGTGAAATTGCCTCCTTTCAGTGAAGCAGCCGTGTAATACTGGGCTGGCCGTGGGCAGTCTGTGGGAGGCTGGTTCTGCAGAGACCTGATTGTGCATTGCTGTGGAAGGGGGAGTGTGGGTAAGTAGAGATATTTTGCATGAAGGCTGTGCAGGACATGCAGTGTGTTACTTGGGTTCTGTACAAGAGAGAACTTGTTTTATGACTTCCACTAGGGCTTGTTTCTTGCTATAATTAATGCATGGTTTTGCTGTAGATCTCCAGGAGATCTCTACGAAAGTAAAACTAAGGAGCCAATAGATAATCATGGTCATTTAAAAAAAGGAGAAGGGGGGAAGGAATGGGAGCTCTAAGTAAAGTTTGTTGACAAATTGGATGTAGTGTTTAGTTTTGTTACTGCTTTTTGAAAACAGCTTTTGTTTTGTGGGAGTCCTGATTTTTGTTGCTGTCTGACTAGTTTTGTGTTTACACTTTTTTTGTGTGTCTTCTGATGTTCATGGCTTGAATCCACTTTTGGTGTGCTCTCCAGATCTCAATTTTTTGTGTTGAACCAGTATAGAGAACCAGTATAGAGTACCATGAGTTAAGTCTAAGGCTTGTTGACTGTTGGGATTTATAATGTGTTGGTGTGGCGGTTGGAAGCTAAAATTTCCTCAGATAAGTTGATTGGCCTGCATTCAATTTTTAGAGGATTACTAGCCCTGCCAGAAATCCAGCAGTGCATCTGGTCACCGTAGGTGTGATTCCACTAGCGACAAGGGGTTAAAAACTGGGCACTAAGTGCCTTTGAATCACCCTGCAGGGCACCACTGTCAGGACCGAGGGGAAGCTCAGGCCTGACCCATCTCCCATTGTTAAAATGTTCTGGTTGTCGTAGAACCCTGCTTACAGAAGTAATGTACCTAAGCAAGTACAGTTCCTGCAGGGGTTGTTTGTGTTGTTGAGCTCTACACTTATAAATATAAACCTCTTTTTAACTGATGTACCTGTGCTTGTTTTAGGGGGGATGGTGTGTGAGGGTATCCTTTGTCAAATCAGATTGTGAATGTCAATGTAGAAACAAATTGCTACAAAACCTGCTACAGGCTTTCCTTGAAACAGGAAGCCAGCGAATCAAAGAAACAATTTAGAATTTGATGCTGGTTTCTTTCATCTCTGTTGTTTTTTCTAAACCAGAAATATTTCAAGTTGCCTGTTTAAAAGAATCCTTTGACTAAAACCTGAATTCCTCAGCAGGAAGTAATTCAGCAGGGAACTGTTGTGTTGTGGTCTCTCCCCTCTCCAAGTGGCATGCAAACATGTGCAGCTGGAGTGCCTGTTCCTGCCCCACGATGCTGGGTCAGACTGGGTGGCTCTGCAAAACCTTCTTGAGAGCTTTTGTTCTGAAAATGAGCCCTGACTAAGTTGCTCCTAGTGGGACAGGGTTTCCTGTCCTCCTTTGGTGAGGCATGGTCTGTTCTTCCTGCCAGCCAATAGAAACAAGTACTTCTGTGTCCTGCCAGTGAGCTTGCACAGGTTTAAGAGCAAAGCAGATCCATGGAACCTTCAGACTCCTCTTCTCTTGTCATTCTCAATGAAGTTCTCCAGCTTCTTAATCCCCTGAGAAGCTGGAGGGGTCAGTTAGGTCGACAGGCTGTGCTGGAGAACAGAGGAGAACAGGAGAATGGAGAGAACAGGAGAACGGAGTAATGTTTCTGGCCTGTCTGTAGCTTCCTGCCTTCAGCACACAGTCCTTTTTGTTTGAAAATATTGTGAATCAATGTCAGACCACTGCTGGTCTTAACTGAATCAGCTGAGAATTGCTGAACCCGAACTGGATCAGAACCAAAAACCACACAAGTTTGGTTCACTGATATAAATGCATCAAAAGTCATCACCTCTTATTAAATCACTTCAGGTGCACCTGAGGCTTGTTGCAGAGTGGGATTCTTTGTAAGTCTTTGGAAACAACTTGGTCCTGCAGAAGAGAACCTGCTGGGTTCCCAGGGAGCTGAATGTGGGGCTGAGC
This sequence comes from Tichodroma muraria, assembly GCA_013390105.1. Lineage (NCBI taxonomy): Eukaryota > Metazoa > Chordata > Aves > Passeriformes > Sittidae > Tichodroma > Tichodroma muraria. The sequence goes on from WAAG01067030.1 coordinate 51,791, forward strand.
AGCCTGACAGTGTGGGTGAGTTAGGGGGCAGCCTGTCTGATGCTGATATAAGCTTTTCTTTTGGCAGGGTTTGGAAGGGTCTTCTACAAAGTGATGGTTCTTCTGAGGAGCTATTCAGTGCAGTATTGCCCCATTCACCCTTTTCGTTCGACTGCAGTCTGAGCAGTGCTCAGCCCACCATCTCTGGGACCAGTGCAGCCAGGGGCACAGCTGAGGGAATACCTCTAACCCTGGTCTGGATGTCTGCTACTGTGCCTGTTCTGCTTCAGCATCCATGAATATTACTTGACCTCAGCTGATAGCTAGGGATCTCTCTCACAGCTCTGCACTGCTCTGTCTAAACACACCCAATTGCTTTGACAGCTTAGGGTCTGCTGTCCAGAGATAGAAGGGATTTCATGTATGCCTCTGGTCAGGCTTTTAACAGCATCCCTTAAAGCACAGGATAAAGGCTGGTTGGGTTGTCCATAGCCAGGCTTGTATTTCAGTGGTGTGCCTGTGTCTGCAGATTGAGTCAATGGAACAACTGAGAGTGTCATAGCTCATGGGTTGAATGCTTCCCTGCTTGGGTTGCTCTGGTCCCCCCTATTCCATCATTGGATATGTGGTGCTCAGGGTGACTCTGTTTGTTAACAGTTTCACACACAGCATTTTCTTGTTCTGTTCTTCACTCTGTGAATGATATGCCTTGTCCTGAAAATACAGGGTGGTCTGGCTAGCTCACTCGTTCTAAACGTGAGTGTTAAATGTGACTTACATTCACAGACCATATCAAAGCCAGAGTTTTTCTGTTGATGAACTGCAGTCCCAGTTTACTTTGGTTCTTGAAGTATAGTGGATGTGAAAGCTTGTAACAATTCAAAATACTTGGTCTTATAGCCTGCAGTTTATATATCCATGAAACATTGTGCTACTTTTTGCCAATCCTGAGGCAAGATTGCTGGCAAGATCCATCCTTCTAGCCACCCCTAAATCACGTGCTGTCTTTACTGTTGTCCTGGGTTCAACTGTGAAGTACAGCAGAAAGGCATCTCCATGGCAGGGGAAGCATGATGATGTGCTGGGGTGAAGACAGCATAAATAACACGAACCAGGTCATTTGCCTCGTGGGTTTTAATGGCTCTTTCTTCCTGCGGGTGATCATACACTGCTTACCTAGATAGCCTTTCGGAGCTGCTGTGGTCCCGCCTTCTGTGTTGTTCTTCGCCTCCTTCAGATGAGCTGGGTCCTCTGAGAGGGCATGTGGGACTTGGCTAACCTGGCTGGAGAGGCTCATGAGCAGGTTCTACACTGCTGTCCCTGCTGTGCTGGGTGAGCTGTGCACAGAATCCCCCCTTTTGTCCATGGGCCGTGAAGCATAGTGTTTGCCAAAGTACCTGGCTGGGATAGTAAGATGTCAGAGATCAGGGCTGCTCAGAGGTGTTGCAGGTGGTACATTTGCTGCTCGCTAGTCAGAGCTGTTGTTCACTGTGGTGCTGTGGGGGCTGGTGGAGAAAGGCTTCCTCAGACACAGTGGAAAGAGACCTCCTTCAGAGTGTACCATCTGTTTCACTAGCTGTGTGCTTGGCCCTTCCTGTAGTGTATCATCTCCTGTGTTTCAGAAGGGCAGAACAATTGAAATGTTGGTTGGGAGTCAGACCAGGCTGGGCCAATATCTGATTTTCCATCATCAAGGATCTGCAAGAACCTGTAAAATGACTTGTATATTATTTTACTGTCTTCTGTGTCTAGTGGAAAGTAACTACAGGGCACTACCTCCATTTCTGGCTGAGAAAGTGGTGGTCAGCATTTTGATGGCCTGGAAAATTGAAGTAGATATTTTGTTTCCTGTTGGTCAGGTCTTGAGGAGAACTTGCTTGATTAGCCTTGGTACAATTTTCTCTGTGAGCATGAAAGCAAACAACATATACTAGTTACTCTTTGGCTCTTTTCAAAGGTTTTGATGTTTGGTGCCAGGAGTGGTGCTTACATGGCACTCAAACAGTGTTTAGCCCTGACATTGACACTGAGTGATCCCAGCTAAGGACTGAATAATTAACTATCACCAAGCCCAGTTTCAGTTACTTCAGGCTTGTGTTTGTGCCTGACGTACCTGCCTCCACATAGCTGGAAGTTTCTGAGGGCTCTGGTATGTGCGTAGCAGGGTTGCGGCACACTCGCTGCTCTGGTTCCCAGCTCCAGATGTGGGCTGGTCCCTGTGCCTGAAACCCTGCAGGCTTTGCTGGAGCTGTACCCACCAAAGGGTGGCTACTGCAATTCAGAAAACCTTCCTACTATTTCCTTTCACCACAGGGCTGCTTATCCTTGCCCTGAGCATGTTCGTGTGTTGTGCAAGGAAAATGCAATTGAGGCCTGCGGCTGTTGTAATCTGTGTGTTGTGTAATCTGTATTCAAAAATATCAATGCGAAGGTGACTTGTTGCTAGTATTTGTATGACCATAGACTGCAGGAGCATCCCATCTCTCTACCTTGCTTTGGTGAGCACTGGACAGATGGGATAAAGTAGACCCAGGCCAGAGAAGCTTCAAGCTTAGAAAACTAAAGGGATAGAGGGAATGGAACATCCTTTTTCAATACAGACATGGTTCCAAACTCCCACAGGAAGTCTGAGCAGACCTAGAAATTGAATCTAAGGCCAAGTCCTAGCCTTAGTCACAAAGCTCAATCTCTTGTAGATTACCAAGGAAGTTTCTCACCTTTCCCATGTGAGGGGGACTTGTGTTCATTTAAGATTATTTGCTTAAAAGTCCGCAGACTGTGCTGTTTTGTAAATGCTGACTTGGTCCTATTGTCGCTAATGATTTCAGTAGCTCTGGTAATGATGACTTTCCAACAAACTCAAGCAGATCAAGCACCATAAGAATTAGAGCTGTGGAAACCCCAGTAAGCCTTGTAAATTTGTTAGCGTCCCAGGAGACCAGTACTGTTAGTTACTGTGAGGAAACTGATTGAAAATAGTACTGTAGAAGACTATGAACTGCTGGTGTATTCAGAGTTTCCGAGTCAATAGCAAAAAAAGTCAGATCTGCTCGTTCTACCAAATACAGTATTAAAATTCACAGTTGGTCAAGATAGCTAATGTGATATAACAACTAATATGAGATTTCTTACCCGATGAAATTTTAACAATGGTATTCCTTCCTTACAGTGATGCTTCTTTAATTTCTGCATCTCCCTGATACATTGCACAGTTAGTCTGAAATTTCTCCCATCATGGATCCAGAGAGACTCCTTTCTCTGGAAAAAAGTAGACTATTGGAGGTTGCATCATAATGGAGCGTCATAATATTAACAAATGTCTTGAAAGCAGGCAGATGAGGGAGTTTCTGAAAGGAGAAAGCAACTTTATGACAGTGCCCATGGATATAGAGTTATAAAGCTTTCTGCTCCTGTTTTTTCTCCCAAGTAGGCACTGTGAAAAACAGTGCTTGCCTCTTCAGAAACCTGTCCCTATTGACTGACAGGCCCAGCACAGGGCAGCTGTTTGAAGTGTCAGTATTGAAGTGTTAGCTACCTCTCCCGTGCTCAACAGTGGTAGCCTTTGAGGTCTCCCAAGGGCTTTGAAATTGGCTGCTCACCTTTGAGTAGCACATAAGGGGCTGCTTGCCTTTGAAGTCTTGTTTGTACTAGGGATGCTTCATTTGCAAAAAAAAAGAAAAAAGCACCATTGCTCAGGCCAGGCTTTGCACCAAAGGAGCTTGAGTTCATTGCACAGTCCCTAGTGCAACCTAGATGCTGGAGATGCTGAAACACTGAATAAGACTGAGGGTGAAAGGAGCATCTGCAGGACCTACCTCCTTATTTGGTGGCAGGTCTTGGTGTTCAGAACTTGCTGTGCTCTGTGCTTTGGCCATGACCATGCTGTGACTGGAACCCTGAGAGGATAAGGATGGTGTCAGAGGTATCCTGAAGGGGCATGAGTGTCAGGGTGTACTTGGATAAGCACTTGCCTGTGCTAGAAAGAATTAGCAAGCTGAGATCCAAAACCAAGCTGTCTTAATGGTAACACAGTATCAAAAGAGTCTATTGAATGATCCTCTCCCCGAGAGGAGCAGGCTATACCAGTGAAAGGACTTCTTTCTGCCAGTTGTGTTTCATCAATACTAGTCTTTTCTGCAAGAGCTTTGTGTGGGCTAAGAGTGATGTTTTCATTCCCTTAACCAGTGCTTCCGTGCTGCTGAACTGCATAAAGGTAAGAGTGAACCTTGAAATAGAGCTGTGTAATTTTCTATTAAAATGCAGTTAAAGTTTTTAGGTTCTGTGCTCTGCTTTTCAGACTGTCTCTGAGCCTCTTTTTTCCCCTCAGTGTAAAAGAGACAGGATATTTTTCCACTTTCTACAAAGCGTCCCAGCATTCAGGGCTTTAAAACAGCTGCATAACTCCTTGTGTTTGGCTTATCTCCCAGTTTTGAACTAGATATAGTGGTTCTGAGTTGGGTACAGTTGTTTCAAGCCTGCTTTGCGAGTGACATCCTTCTTGAGCAGCTGAGTCCAAAAGCATTGCTGACTGTAAACTGCAACTGACAAATTTGGGATCTGCTTTTCTTGCTTAAGCCCATCTTGTCCTAATTCATCTAGTTTTCTCAGACTGAATCATGACCAGATAGGCTTTAGATATGGTTCTGTGTACCTTTCCAAACTATGAGGGCTGGCTGGAGAGCGTTGCCCAGTATGTGCCCCAAACCCTGCTTTGGAAGTGGTGATTGAGTGGAATGGATACAAGATGACAAAGTATTCTTAATGAAATGCATGAACAAGTATTTCTGATGAGTCTGTGGTAGGCCTCAATGAACGTAGCTGTTTCTAGATGCCTGAGCAGCTTCTGAGGCTGGAATTGGGATTTTACTGTCCTCTGCACCGGGAGGATAATCTTCCTCCCTGATAATCCGTGGTTTGTGCTGCCTGTCTCTGCAGGCTTCCCGAGCTAAGCTGTTGAGATGTATTAACACGCAATCAGCAGCGTGAATAACTGGTGCTGGGGGAGGATGAGGGTGAGTGCTCTGGGTGAGAGGCAGCTTTCTTCAGCTTCCTTGCCACTGCCCGCTTTGGCAGTAACTTCTGAAAGAGCAGGTCTCCTGCATCACCGTTGTGTTGAGTGGCTTATGGACACTTGCTTTGTGAAATTCTTGGCCCATTTTCTGTAGTAAGGATGCAAATAAACTTTTTGATGTCTGAGACCTGCAAAAAATGCTTCTTTGATGGAGCCATCGGTTAAAAAATGAGTGTGGTGCTAGAGGAGAAGATGCAGTGCCTGGACTATCTCTGATGCGCGTCGAAGCTGCTCCAGGCCCTTGGAATGAATGTCTCTGCCCAGGGGTGTTGGTGTGTAAGCACGGCTGTCAATAAAGTGGCCAGGGGGCTGATTAATGCCTTTCTACACCGCCTGCTGGAGCCGGGGTGAGAGCCAGTGGGCCACTGGCTGGCCCACTGGCCTGGCCTGGCCTGGCCTGCCTGCTGGCAACTTCACAGCTTCTGCCCTGGCTTCTTCCAGGTGCTGCAGCCTCCCATGGCCATGGACGTGCTGTGGTGTGCTTGGGAAGGGCACTGTGATCCTGCCTCTGGCTCTGTGGGTCGCCGGTGCCTGGGGAGGGCCCTGTGCTGCCTGGGGCCTGTGGCCCTTGGTAAGCCTGTGAGGCTTAGTTTAAACACACGTTTGGGAAAAGGAGACAACCAAGCTGCCAGTCTATAATATAATAACTCTCTATAATATGCTCAGAGTCTGTGTTGTTCCAGACAGTGCCTGGACCTTCATGGTGGAACTCTGGTGACCAAAGTTCCAGCCTGGGAACTGGGCAAGACCACCAGGTTACCCTGCATAGTAACATTGCCCTCCATGTCAGGAGATAGGATGCACTGGGCATTTCTGCCAAGGAAACTGAATTGTCTTATTAGTTTGGAAAAATCTGCCTCTTTGGTGAAAGACAAGTGTTTTACAGGGCATCTGGGGATCTCTGAGGTTACCAGGGGTTGAGAAGTACTGCTCACTGTGGACAGTCATGTGATGTTCCCCTGGGAAAAGAAGAGTGCTTGTTGCAATAAGGCATTTAGTTTTGCTGTCAGTATTTTCCAGAGGTTTAAAACAATTGGGAACACTCATCACCTACTGCCTAAAGGTTTGTTGGCAAGCAAAATAATCTCTTTCTTTCTGCTCCTAGTTTTTTCTGGCACTTAGGGCCTGTTGTACTGGGAAGAGCAACCCGGCCCTCCTTAGCCGGCAGCCCTGGCTGAGGAGAGGAGGAGGCTGTGTAAAGAGTACTGTAACTGTCCAGACAGACAAGCTGGTATTCCTGCCCTGGGTTGTGGGGAAGGGAGTTGGAGGCCTGAAACATATTTGTGTAGCATTTGGGATTAGTTGAGTTGAGGAGCTCTCATGCTGAGGAGATGGCAGAACTATAAATCATTGGTGATCTCTGTAGCTGCAGAAGCAGTTAGGACAGAAAGAAGAGCTTAGAAACAAAATCCATCAGAAAATGTCAAAGTGGGTGGTTTCCCTTGCTGGGGAGAAGGTCTTGTCTCTGGACAGCAGAGGGAATGCTGCCTATGCATTGCAGCCATCTCTCTGGAAGAGGAATTTGCTTCCAGGTCTGCTGCCTGTGTTTTGTCCCATGTCCTGCTCTCCCACTGTCTACTGTGATTTCATTTGGATGCTTTTCTCAGATCCCTAGAAAGGAAAGTACTGTAAAGAGCTGCCAAGCAGGGTTTTGCCTTGTGGAGCGTACTTAAGTGCTGAGGCCTGGTTGGATGATGGTATGATTATGTTTCTATTTTTCTGCGTGTGTGTGTTTAATATGAAGAACATACTCTGTTCTGGTTGGGCGTATGTTACTTTTCTTAGTGTTCCTGTTAGTACAGTAACTTACAGCCTGCTCTTTTCCCCTGCTTATAAAGTGACAGAGGTATTATGTTACAGCTGTAATGTACACAGTCTTACACAACTCTTTGTAGCATTTTTAGAGTCGTGATGACCTTGAAAGGTTTAAAAGAAAACTGAATTCAAACTCTGGCACCATTACTGTGGGTGCTTCAACATGTGCTTAATTTTTTGTGGTGAGGTAGTATGAGTGTGAGTGGTTCATTTCACCCAATGGATGTAAAGATAAGTGTCTCTGTGGCTGATTGCAAGATCAGAGTATATGTGTGATTCATTTAATGCACGTAACTGTATCAGTGTACATGCCTTATATGTATATCATGCAGTTGTCTTCATCATGTTTTGACCAGCTCAGCTGCACTTTGTCCAAATATTTCCTGAATGTGTTGCTAACCAGTCCTGTGAAACCTGGAACAGAGACTGTTTCTCTTTCCCTGTTTCACATCCCCCAAATAAACAGTTGACCAGAGAAATTCCATTTTTATTTTGTATCCCTGTCATCACCCCTGAAACTGTGTTTCCCCCTTTCTGCCCATCTAGAAGCTCTCTGACCGGAGTGACAGAGCCTCCTCTGATCTAAGCAAGATGCTGACCTGGCATGTTCAGGAAGAGCTGTTCCATCTCTGAAGTTACAAACAAGTTTATGCAGGATAAAGCTAGGTTATTTATACCCCAGGAGAAGAAACGCCTGTCTCTTCAGAGGCCTGAGATGGTGGTCATTAACTTTTCCACTTCCCATAACCAAAGGTGCTGTGCCTTTTTAGATACTTCTGAAGTGTTGATTATGCTTTCCTTCTCTTTAATGTTCAGTCCCATTGGGTTCAGGGAAAAGAAAGGCAAGTTTCTTTTAAAAACATGTTAATCACATATCTGTCCTCCCCCTCCCTCTGCCTCTGGTCCATGTTCCTGGTATTTAGCTGTTGCAGAGAAAAATGTGATGAAAGGTTGCTTTTATGTGTATTGGGAAGACTGACAGGGCTGTGTTTGAAGCCTGTGAGAGGGACAGTATGGTGAAAGGAATGGTAATTATCACCTCTTGCTTTTCTACATGTGGGCTGCTGTTTGCAGCTTGGCTTACCTGAAATTGTGCTAAAGCCTAGGCTCAGCACTGGTAACCTGTGAGGTTTCTAGCAAGTATCTTCCTCATCTATGTGTCACTGAGGCCCCTGCAACCAGTGCTGAGGTAAATACCCTTTGGGTGTTGGGTGGGTGCTCCTGCTCCTTACCATTCTTGTTTCTTTTCAGTGTGTGAGCTTATGGGTACTGGATACAAGTCAGACTCATTAAAATATGGTAGCACTGCTGATATATTCAGTACAGGGTTTGCAAATAGAGCTGTGCACATCTAACTATCTTCTGTTTGTCCACTCTTAAGTTTACAAAATGCAAGTGGATACTGGCAGATGCTCTGTGTATTGCATGTCTGCCCTTATGCTGGCCCACACTCTGGTCACCTCCATGTGGTGTCTTGGCAGTCAGACACTATATCTTGATTTGACAAGAGCTGGCTGTTAACTTACAACTATAAATCTGTTGGGGCTACGGTGGAAGTCTGTCAATGCTGTGCAGGTGGCAACTGGCTTATTTAGCTTCTGGGTGGATAACTTTAAAATTTTTTTTTCCTATCATGGCTTGTGTTTCTGCAGTTGTAGAGCCTGTTCTGGTTACAGTGGAGCAGCAGTTAACAGAGTTTATGGGACATTGTTTCCAATTGCTGTGGTCTAAACATATGTACCCCAGCATTGAGTTACTTCTGCCTGGAAATAAGCCACAGAGCTATATATAAAATATATTTGAACTGGTGCAGTAATGTTGTTGGTATAAATAGAAGAAAGGGGTAGACCCAGGGCTTTCCTTCCTTACAGCTGATTCAAGAAGACTTCCCAGATACTCTATCTTCAGTGGAAAAGGCTGTGGAAGGTGGCTGAAAGCAACAACAAAATGCCATATGGCATGCCTTCAGGGAAGAGCCTAAGTGCTTGGGTCTGGAGCATTGGCTTCCTGCTTGAAGATTGCTCAGCTCTTTTCTCTTGTGTTGAAACATCTGTCAGAAATCCCATAGGATTCAGTTTTCAGCAACCTGGTGGCCCAACACCACAGAGTTCAACAATCTTAGTTTTGTAACTCCAGAACTGTTGCTGAGTTTGTTTGAACTGTTGGATGTTTTCCTCCTCAGACTATTAGACAGGCAGTCTGGGTACTTGTGGAGCTGCCTTGATCATCATGATGGCACACATTGTAGGGAGCAATATTTTGAAGTGGCATTATCTGTGGTTTCACGGGTGCATCGGGATGCAGCTATCATCTTTTGAACTATGGGGAGTGTGCATAGGACTTCTCCCGGGCAGCACTTCTGAACACAACTCTTGCAATTTAGAAGTAACTTTCTGGTTCTTTGTCAAGATTGTTTGGTCCAAGTACTTGCTCGGTCAGCTTGGCTGCTGTGGCAGGTTGTGCCAATTTCTGTGGTCCTTCCCGTCACTAATAGATTTGCACCTCACCTAAAGGAAATGTAAGAAATTACCTCTGTAGAAATAGCAGAAAGTACTGATAAGCACTGAGCAGCCAGTTTGTCTTTGCTTGTGGATGATGTTAATTCCGTCTTTAAACTCTAAGTACTTCTTTTGTCTTCGGCTAATTTTTAAGCAGATCCTTCCGAAGTATTGTTTCCTAAGTGCTCTATTGCAGGTATCAACCTGCAGCAATGTTTGCGGGTGGAAGTATTGTCTTTCCTTAGACAGACTGATGCAATTAGAGGAAGAGAGACAAGACTCTGTACATGTGGGAACGTTTTCGGGTTTCAGTGCTCCGCAAACAATTCTACAGTCATTTTTTTCTGCATTTTTGTTTAAGAGTTCAAATCATCAGCTGTGTTCATTCAACTCTGACAGGCCATCAGCTCTGTTTCATCCAACACCTCTTCTCCGGTCGGCGTTGGGAATTGCAGCCTGGCTTTATGCAGGAGCTAGTTCTGGTGCAGGGGTGACAGTAAAACTTGTGTCCAGCAGTTGCCCACTACCTCTCTGCCAGTGCACTGCAGCAGGGAGTGGACACAAGCTGCATAGAAGCATTACAGCTCTCTTTTTACTGGATTAAAAATACGGTTTGACTGCGGTTAGCATGATGGTTCAGCACAAATGTCAGTCAACAGGGATGTTCTCTCTTGTGTTGCTTTGCTCTTCAAGTGTTTGCCTGGTTATTATCTCCCTTGTTTAAACTGCAGAAATGTACTTAGTTCAGGTATTTCTGAACAACATGTGTCACTCCAAGTTATTTCTTATCCAGACAGATTCTGCTAAATGCTTCTAAGTAGGTAAATGTGTCTAAAGCTATTTACCAGGAAATTGGGAGGGTTGCCTCTCTGCTGAAGACTGGAGTTCCATAATCTCTACTTTTGCATTCTGCTTTTTACAACAGCAATTTTTGCTAAGAACTGAAAATGTAAAAGCAGCAGTGCTTTGTGAAGTGTTGAAGCAACAAGAGTTGGTTGTGTGCCTGGATCTAGGGCTTTCTGAATTACTAAAAAAGAGCAGTAAAGGAATGGTGGTTATTGCAAAGGTTTGCTTTCTTGAAATATGACAGAAACCACATGGTAACAAAAACAACGGTTTTTAAAGTCTATGGATAAAAATTGTTTCCTCTGGGTATGGTTCTACTTCCTCAGTTCTCACATTTGGTAATTCTACCAGTTACCTATGCTTCTGAACCTAAATGCAAGCTAGAGGAGACTTCTTTTCCAGAGCTACTCCCTCTGTTAGGGTTTTAAGGGACTTAGATGGCAGCCTACTCCTTTTTTTTTTCTGTTAAGTCACTCAGCAGTGACTTAACAATTGAGTCAGTTTAATGACTCAAATATGTCATCTTATGTTGGACTACTGTACCGCTCGTTTACAGATTTTGTTTCCTTCAGGAAAATAAACTGAAAAGGTGCTTGGGAAAAATCACAGGAAAAAGTGATTTCAGGGCAGAGTAAGTGAAGAATGAAAGCAAGTTGAATGAATGACTTAATGAGTTTGTTTAGGATTGTTTTGTAGTTACCTTTATAACCTTTTGTCTCTCTGTGGTTTATTGTCTAGTGGTGGTTTCCTCTGTGTGTGTGTGTGCAAAAGTGAGAGGATTGATGGAGTTTCTTGCTGCTGACTTACAGGAAGAGTATTCAGGTCTTTGGGATGCTGGGTCTAGGTCATAAAACTTATAAGAAATTTGAACTATTTGGAAAAGACTAAGCTGAATTCTGCATCTGCTGAGACTGTTGGATGATGATTGCTTCTCCTGGAGTACCATTGTGTATCTTTGCAGCAGAAAGATGGCTCAGTGTTGTGTACCTGAGTGAGCACACGTGGCTTTGCTGGAGTTGTCTGTGCTGGTGGCTGAGCAGCAGGGGCAGTGACGGGGACACCTTGTTACAGGTGAAGGGCTTTCCCCGGTACTAGAACAGGAGGGGGAGTGGCAGCAGGGTTGTTGAGATAATGGAAGTCAGTGCTTGTGCTGTTCTCCAGTTTGCTTTCTCAGTCTTTGGCACACGTTCCTATGTATTGATTCCCTTGGGGGATGTGGTCTCCTTTATGGCTGACAGGACAAATCTCTTGGGTATTCAATATGCATGTGGGTGGACAGATGTGAAGAGCTTCTTAATTCCAGGATGCACAAAGGGCAAGATGCAGATAAAGTCTATTCTGTAAGAAGCTTATTCTTTGGGGCAGAGGGCAGGGAAGACTGCAGGAAGGGATTGCCTAGAGCTAGGCAGTGAGTGTTGGCAGGGGGGGGCAGGAAGCTTGAATGTCTCCTGTGTATACTGGTTGGCCTGGGCAAAATAAAGAAATCTCTCATGCTTTCTTTTGATTAATTTTTAAGCATTCTTTAAAATTACTGTTCTTGCCCTCAAGCAGGAGCGAGCAGTGGTGCAGCATGGTCTAAGCAGTAGGTAGCTGCTGAAATTTGGGAGGAAAATTGTTCCCAGTTGTGTTGCCAATTTGTTGCATGTTCAACACCTTTAAACTCAGTGTTTGGTATTGCCACCTAGTCCTCTTATCCTTGGTTGTAGATTGCCAGCTGTGTGAGAGTACATGTTGCTGCCTGCTCTAAGTACAGGAGGGCTTCATGTTTGTTGGGACTTCTTGCAAGTACTGTGAAACAAATAATAAATAGTTCAGGCAATGTTTAGGGAGGGATGGAATGCTAATCTCTTTACCTCCTGCCTCCTTCCATAGGGATGTTGTCTGTGTGATAAATGCTTTGCGCTTACTCCATCCTTCCTGTTGTATTTGTTCCCATCTTAGCATCTTGTAAATTGCTGATATGTAATTTTTTAACATAATTTAAATCAGCTTACAACAAAACCATTTTCTCATTCCCTGAGGATGCTAATATGTGCTTTCCCCCATAACCACTGAAATCTTAGGGACATAATGCATGGGAAGACAAGGTCTCTTGTCTTGGAGCAGTTCAGGTGTTACAGGCAAGATCCTTCAGATGACAGGAGAGGTGAACTTTCTGACCTCCTATGGCAGGGACAGATACCTGCTCTGTAGGAATCTGGGCATGAAAAGGTGGAGCTTTTGCATACAGAGTTTCTTTAAGACACTGCTTACAGTCTCTTTGACTTCCTACAGCTGTGCAATTCTCTAGAAGGAATAGTTGTTGTCTTCACGGCAATGTGGGGTGGGTAGGTAGGGATGAGATCTGGCAGTTGAAGACTTTTAGGGCAGAATGGCTGTGTAAATCATTGGTGAAGGATAAAAATTAATTGATTTGGCATGGGGTCATGGGTGAATAAAGAAATCACAAATGAATTATGTGTGTTGCCTCAGGCAGGCTGATCAAAAGGCTTTTCTTCATCCTGCATAGCTTTGTGTGTTTCTACTCTCGAACTCAAGATGAACCACTAAGTTCCCCTGCAAACCTTGTCAAACAGTTCACAGATCCGTTTATACCAAAAATAAGCCCCAGAGAAGAAATTATGGGGAAGGAGATTGTAACATGATGCTTTTCTTGAAGTGCTGAGATGTGGCTTTCCTTCTGTGGTTCCCCTCAGCAGGGTTGACTGTGGGGAAGGCTTTCTGCTCCCTCTCTTTCAGTCTGTCTTCCCTGTGTCCAAGTTTAGTTTGAATGTATGCGTTGTTTATAGAGTTCAGCAGGAGGTGATTTAGGAGGGAGCTCCTTGCCATGACGGTATCAGTGTTAGAAGTACTGTGTTATGGCCCCTGTGTTTGACTGCTTCAGAGTCAAGAATTATGTGGTGCTGCCACGGTTTCCTTGGAGTGTATGCCCGAGAAGCTGTGGACTTTTAACCGTTGCCTGTTTGCATTTAGGAGGAGGCTCAGCTCAGGGTTGGGACCAAGAGATGGAATTTCAGCAGAGCCACAGAGGGAGCAGCTTTGCCAGCCTATGCCCACATTCCTGTTTGGCTCTTTTCCTTTTTCTCGTCTCTTGCCTCTTGTGAGTGCTAAAGCCTGGGTAAAACAGGGGAAGGAGCCTTTCCTATCTGGGAAGTGATGATTAATGATGATGAACAGTGACCCTTACACTGAAAGAACCGTTTGTTCCTGCTTGATTTCAAACCCTTATATGAGTAACTGAGGCTCTGCCCAAGGGAGCTATATTGACTGTTTGGTATTTTTTTTCCCGTTTTTCTTCTCACTGAATCACTTTATTTGCAGGACATTATTTTATAGTTATTTTGTAGTTTTTATAGTTTATATAGTTATTTTATAGTTTGTTATATGTATAATAGGACATTATTTTATTCAGGCCCCTGTGCATGGATTTGGAGAAGACCAATATAAGACTGACAGAAAGTCAGAATTTGCTTCCACTGATCCCACTGTTCGGGCAAATTAGAGAAGTGTTGCAAGTTCACATTTGCACCTAAAACTTGTATAGTTCTTGATGCAGCATAGGGTGAATTGGCTTCATCTTCTACTATAAAGGAAAGAAAATCACTGGACAAATTGTCTATGTGGGAGGGCAAAAGCATACATACCCTGTGTAAAGACTGGTATTTTGTCTGCTCTCTTTCCTTATGAAAAAGTAATGCACATTTGCAAAGTGGAAAAATCTGGTTCTTGTGAAGGAGTGATCCTGCACAGTCCCAGGTCCCAAGAGCTCAAGGAGCAGTTTCTTTGAAGCCTGCTCACACAGGGGTGTCTCTGTTGTGTTCCATGGGGCTTAACTGTCTGTGGAGCTGGTCCGATTGACTCCATGTGCAGATGTAGTCTTATGTAGTCCATGTGCTTAGTCTGGGACAAATCAGGATTGACTCTTTATGTACAAGCAATACCTGCAACCTGTTTGATGTCACTTTTTCTTTTTACATTCATTTCATGCATTCATCACACAGTTTTCACAATCTTTGCTTACGTCAACAGAAAGGAATTTCCCGCATCAAAGTCAAAATAGCATCATGACAACACTGACAATGGTGGACAGTTTAAACACGCTTTTTCCCTGTCCCTTCACCACACTTGTGTCTCTGAAGCTCAGATTTTCTGAAAGTGTTGTGAAATCTCTTGGAAATCTGAGTTGGTGTTACTTTTGCAGTGAGAATGATGACTGAATGTTAGAAGGAGAAACTACTGCTTGTCATGCCTTTAGTCAGAGTTGGTAAGGAGGTTACATGGACCTCTCCTCATCCCTGCAGTATTTAGGAAGAAATTGAACTTGTGGGGGTGGGAAAGAGAAAATTGGTGGTCCAGGCTGGTGTTAAATGAAGAAACAGAAGATTATTGAATGATGGCTAGGTTGTGCTGTAGAAGCTGGTAGGTAATTAATCCTCTACATGTCCTGTTTGCAGGCTGCAGGAGCACCTGCAGGTGTGTTCTGCTGCCAGTTCTAAGTTCCCTCACTATGGTTGCTGGTAGAGGTTCTTTTAATAGTCTCCCACCCACTCCCCAGGGCTGTGCAATGGTATTTATGGCCTGCCTGGGACTGCCTTTCTTCAGGTGCATGAAGAAGAAGGCAGAGTGCAGATTCAGCACGTAGCCCCTGACAGCTGGGACTGATGGGTCAGGAATGCAGCCCTGACAGCTGGAATTGAGCTGAAAGCAGCCAGCACAGTGGGGAGGCCAGGAGGGGAGAGCAGGCAAGAGAGGCTCTGTGGAGAGATGGACAAATGCATGCACACTGTGGAAGGACAGCCTGTGGGGACCCTGGGTTGCTTTGTTCCGTTTCTCCCACCTTCATCCCTGATTTTTTCCATTTGTCCAACTGTCTGGAAAATTTTTAATAAATGTGTACACACCCCTGTTGCAACCCCTGTGCAACACACCTGGCAGAGCTCAGTACTTCCGTTGGAATACCCCCCATGCCACTTCTGTTTTTATGCAGGTTTACAAATGTAATGTAATGCTTGCCATAACTCAGTGATTCAAGACCTTTCAGCAAGTCAGTTTCTGCTCTTGCCACTCTTGTGCCAAGGAGTGCTATTCATAACTTATGTTGTGGGAGATCGTTTGCTGATGTTCTTAAAGTGGTTATCTTAAAATTAAATTGCATAGAGTTGGCAGCTGCTGGTGTCATACTAAGATGTTCTGGTCAGGTGTTTTTCTGTTTTGTTTTGCTTTGTGGTTTTTTTTTTTTCTCTTTTTATAAATTGGTTAATTTTGAGGGCTTGCTCATAGCTCTGAATCCTTTTTCCATGAATGCTGCTTTAAACTTGCGTTAGCTTGCAAGGGCATTGGCTGGAAACACCTTAATTGTCAGAACATATCTGTGTAGTGGATTGCATGAAACCAATTTCATGGTCTTGCAGTAGTTCCTGGAGGGTCAATTGGGCAGTTGGTGTGAGTGTGCACAGGTGACTGTGGGCAAGGCTTAGGATGCTTACAGTGAGAGAAACGGAGACTGCTGTGTCAGCCAGAGTCCTCTTGAATGTGTCCTGTGTTGGAGCTTGGCTTGCTACTGTTGCCTTTTGCAGGTGGAGTATTTTCAGTCTCCAGGCCTGTCAAGACATTACTCTTTCCTAGTGCTGGTTGCCGAGGGAAGAAAGACCAGCTGTAGAGGAGGGAGAGGATAGAAAAATGCCTTTAAAAACATATAAAATATATATATGTAAAAGAAATTTAGAAGTGCATATTCTATATGCATATACAAAAGCAGGGGAACGCATTGGGTAGGTGAGGGGCTGAAACCAACCATGGACCTGAGTGGTTTTGTTGTTTGTATGCTTTTGTAAGTCAAACACCATCTGCAGTTAATTCCATTCGCCCATCTTTGGCCCTTCCCCTGTCAGACCAACAATAAAAACCATAAACACGCCCCCCCGCACCCCCCACCACAACACGC
>WAAG01067030.1:67981-87621 GCA_013390105.1 Tichodroma muraria
AAAAAAAATAAAAGGCAGGGGAACCTGGTCCAAAACCAGACCTATGCATGTTAAGCTGAAGTGCAAAATGAATATTTCACAGCTGTGTTATAAAGCTCTGAAATGAAGGCTTTGCAGTGGAAATGCTTACAGCCCCTTAAGTAGAACAGTATACTGTAATTAGTGCTCTGTGTTTTATGTGCCAAATGAAGCTCAGCAGAACTAAATGTAAAACTTCAAGCCTTTGTTTTTCTGCAGCAGTAACAGGACATCAGACAGTGTGTTCAGACGATGGATTAGCGCCTACAACGTGTGCACTGCTCCCTGGAGGTTGGACGTGCTTTTTTGCGGTGGGGCTCAGGAACAGCAGCAGAGATGTACAAACAGGGCCAGCTGTGAGATTTGGCACTGTGTATCAAATTTCACTTATGTAAGATAGACAGCTATTTCTTAAATGCTGACGCTGACAATGTACAGCTACATTTTCAGCATTTTCACGTATTGGATGCCAGAGTGCATTGATACGACTTTGCTGTGTAGCAGCATGGAAAACATGTTGGAGTGCATGCAGAGGTGCTGAAAACTCTGGGAGCAGACTGTAGAGAGACAGACGTGCAAACCATGGTGCTGTTGTGAAACTCAGGCCTGATTGGAGCTCCCCGTGTCAGTGTGTTGGACCAAAGAGCATTGAGGTCTCAAGTCGACTAGTAAAGGTTTTTGTTTTTTTTTTTTTTAAGGCAAAAGAATGGATGATTATGTAGCTACTTCCTCCCTGCAAGATTGCTACTTAGTTAGAACTGATTACTTGATGTGCTAGGGAAGGCTTTTCAAAGTAACCCTCATGGGTAGTGTATCTCAGGGATTTCTGTGTCCTTTGCTTTTTCAGGAGCACGTCCTCTGCACATGCATTATTAACATGCCTACTTTAAAGCAGGAGAGAGGGGTGAGGGCAGGCACATTGTGCAGTGGAGGATAGATGAACTCTGATGGATGTTGTCTTGTCATGCTGGCTCGATGCCGCTACTTAATTAAATGGATTCGAATGTTAACTGTGTTATACGTAGGCCCATGGGAAGACTCTTAAAATAGAACTTGTCTGCTTGTGGACATTTACTGAAGTAGCCATTCTGGAATGGATTGGAATAGCTGTGCTGCAAGAACTCTCTCTGAGGATACTCTTGGTCATAAGGCAGCTCACAATAGCATGAAGAGAAAGGGGCACGTGGAAATCAATCCATTAATTCAAGAGTAGGATTTCCCATTCCGTAGGGGAGCAGACAGGACACAATGTGGGATAAGTTTCCAAATGCGAAGCAGCAGCAGTTCTTATCTGTGACTTTGTTGAACAGGGGGACCTCTTTGTTGCTCTGTGTAAATGATCTAGATGTCAGAAAGGCAGACTGAGAGTAAGGTATTAATGGGGAAAAAAAATGGATAAAACCCCAGACAATATTATCCTGCTCTGTAAACACTTGCTGTGGCCGTTCCTGGAAAGCTGCAAAGGAAAAAGGAAATTCCCAAGCAGACTGCATGTGGTCTTGGTGTGTTTCCCCTTCATCTCAGAGAGAATGTAGGGGACATGGAAGGGGCTTCACAGAAGAGCTGATAAAGGATGTGAAATGGCTTTCAAGAGAGCCATAAAGTGACTTTGAGAAGACTCTTGTACTTGTAACACAGATGACTTGGGGTGATAGTATAGCTCCTTACAAAATCATGAACCACCTAAAGGTGGTGGATAGGGAATGACTGTTCACTCTCTTCCCATACAGAGAATGAGGCACATCAAATAAAACTATTAAAAGTGAGGTTTAAAACAAATAATGAAGGATGGTCCAGACTGGTGGAGTTCCTTGCCAAAAGATGTGGTGAATGCTAAGCTTTTATAGACAGAGTGGATAAGCTCATGGTAGAGAATTTTACTGAAATAAGTTAAAAATGGAGACTATTTATTTTGAGACTGAAAGACTGACAGGAGGTGAGAAAGAATCAAATTTGTTTTCCTTGATCTTAAACTTTATCCATACATTTCTTTTGCTTTTGGCTGCAAATGGAAAAAGAAACCAGGGCTGGATATTGGTCTCTGATCCAAGGTGACCAATCTCGTGAAGTCTGGAGCAGACATATCTCCTTGCTGGACATGGTTTTCTCAGGCTGTAGCCTCCTGCATAATGCTGTAGGTGCTGGGGCTTGTGGGCAGCCCTATACAGTAAAATCAGTTTTCTCCCTGTGGTTGTCATTTTGAGCACTGGAGAATAGCACAAATCCTCTCAAGTGCTTTTTTATTTCCATGCTTAAATAAATCGTGCTTGTAGTGAACAATGGGCTTTTGGGCCCAAAAATAATGAAGATAGCATAAGAAGGTAGGAGGTGAGATAATCAAGTCAGAAAATGAATTTCCTTAGCATATGAGTGTGGGGATGAAGAGCTATAATACTGTTGAACTCCTACTTCGTCTTTTGCTGGCCTGGGGAGAATGTTGGGGTGAGTGGCAGCGAGCTATTATTCAGCCTACAGTCAAAACTCTTTGAGGGATATCTAGTGGCCTAAAGCCTAAAGATGGATTTCTCTTGAAAATGGCTTTTTCTCTCTTTCTTTTAAGATGAAGGCAGACCACACAAATCTGCTGGTTTGCAAACAAGCACAGATACAGGAGCTCCTACCCAGCAGCAGGGGTTCAGAAGTGAAACAGTGCAGCTGTAGGCAGAGTGTGACAGGTCAGGCAGGACTGTCAGTCTGACGAGATTGTCCCTTTTGGCCTCCGTTCTGGTGGAAATTATTGCTGTGCTGTCCTGGCTGGATGTGCAGGCCACAGTGTTGTTCTCCTGTAGTCCTGTGTGGCTTTGCAAGTGTAGATGGTCCCAAAGGAATGCAAATGATAGAAAAGAGGAAAGTGTTTGTGGGGTGTGTGTGTGAAGTTGGGCTGATCCTTCAAGGATTTCTGTGTTTTACATGCTTATAGCATATGGAAGCAATCATTTGTGATAACTTCCTGAAAACAACAGAAAGAGCTCACGCAAGTACAAAACTTACTCGCCTGGGCACAGCTGGTCAGACATTGAGTTTTCTGAAAAGCCAAACAAGGATGGCTGGGGCTGTTTAGATCAGTCTTTTTGAAATGAATATCTGCAGCTCAGTAGGAAGGCAGAGATGGCACGGCTTCTTCCCCCAAGCATGGGCTTTTCCCATGTGCTGTGTGGGACTGCGCCTGATAGAAGCAAGGGCTGCTCCCAGATATGCCCTTTGACTTCCAGGTGGGATTTGGCTGCAGTGAGACCCCTCTTTCTAGCAAGGCCCAGCCGCTGTGAATACCTGTTGGTACCTTGAGTCCTGCAATTCAGGACTCTGCTGGTTTGGTCCTACCCTATCTGATGGTGTTGGGATTTGATGTGGAAGGAGCAAGGTAAGAGATCTGCTTAGGCACAAAAATTTCTTTACACACATTTGTGTAGTTCCCAGTAACCAAATTTAGGTTTAAGCTTGTAAAATGGCTGAATATCAGATTTTTCAAGATTTATCAGGTGTTATCTGCACAGGTTTTGGTGCCTAAGAGTGTATATTGAGCGCTGAAATTTGAGTAAAAGTTGACCTTAAAGGAATGGAGATGGGATAGTTCCAGATAGCCAAGTGGCAGTACAAAATGAGCTGCAGAAGTGTTTTGTGTGTGGATCAATTCAATAACTCTCACAAGTCGCATAGAGAACCTTCACTGGAAGTGCCAAATGCTATTAATAGACACCTCAAGATGAAATAACAAATGTAGCTTGTCAGCCTCCTCTCCTGCCTCTAATATAGGTACAAATGGCAGGTTTAATCTTGCAGTTGTTTCCAGGTTTGGATGAGGTTGTTGAGGCGATCCATTAGTTGCCTGTAAAGGCCTGAGCAAGCAGTGACGTGCCTGACAGCTGTAGGATGCAAACTGGGCAAGCACGGGAGCTATTGGTAATGAACAGTGTCTCAGATCTGCGGGGGAGCTCTCCAGGTCCTGTGGTTAGCTCAGATCAGACTTGGGAAGGTGTGCAAAATAATGTGTTTCTAACTGGGAAGTGCTGAAGTACTACTTGGGAGACTGGTATGAATGACAGTGTTTATGGCTGTGTAGGACTGGGAGACTGCCCTTACCACAGGAGGAAGGGATAACTTTGGAGGTGGGATAATGGCAGACCTGTATCGACCGATCTGCCCTGTGCTGACAGATCTTAATTCCAGGTTGGGACGTTAAAGTTGATGTGTTTTTGCCCTAATTAACCATATTAAGAATTAATTTGTTTTAACTGGCAAATTGAGAAGAATTCAGTTCGTACTGTGTTGTTGCCTATTGTTTTTTCTCTCTGAAATGTTTTTCATTCTCAAGTTTTGTGATAAAGTGATTATCTCTTGCCCCTGTGTCACCTCGTCTGCAAGCTGGTCATGGGGAAAAAACTGTGGTGTATTGTGGGCAGGTTGGTGGAAGTGGAGCTCACAAGTCTCATAAGATCACATTTTAATTAGTATGCACTCCTTTTCAATGCAAGTTGGTTTTAATACTTGAGTATTATCAAGTGGAGGTGCTGCCTTTGGATAGGCTTTGTGGGGTTGCCTTTCAAATTCTTTACACTAGAAAGTTTTTGAAGTTAAGACTGGGAGGAAAAGAGGTGAAGCCTTTTTCAGAAAGTTAGTTATGAATCTTCAGTCTAGAGACAGGTACCTGTTTCTGTGGCGCTTGGTCTGTTAGTATCAGAGGTAAAGCCTTGACAGTTGCCTCTTTGTAAAGGAACAAATGGTCTGTTGGAGGCCAGAACATACTCACTGGCAGTAAAATAATTAGACTGGAAGACTGAGCTACTCCTTTTATGCCAAGCTGTGTGCTGACCATAGGAGGAAGGTAGACTTTCCGCATCCTAACATTGCCACAAAAAGTCTCTTGGCAGAGCAGCAGGGGACCTCCACTGACTTTAGAGTGAGAGAGGAGGCTGGGGTAAGGGTGACATTTTGGTATTGGTGTAGTGAGAGTGTCAAGACAAATTAGGTAGTGCTCCTGTTTGGTTTCTCTCTTCTTAAAGGCTTGGAGGGGTCAGAGCGGTCTTTGGATGTGCGGCTAGATTGATCTAGTTGCCAGGGAAAGGGTATGTTTGGGTTTTTTGTTTTTTTATTTTTCTGAATTT
The DNA here is from genome assembly GCA_013390105.1 of Tichodroma muraria. NCBI lineage: Eukaryota > Metazoa > Chordata > Aves > Passeriformes > Sittidae > Tichodroma > Tichodroma muraria. The sequence goes on from WAAG01067030.1 coordinate 73,102, forward strand.
AGTCTTCCTGTGGTTTTCCCCAGGCTGGCAAACAGAAAATAGACAGAAAATAGTAGAACATGGTTTTCTGCTGGTTTGGCCTTCTGGACAGGTAATTGCCATGCCAGGACTGTCTGGAGTGAGGGAAATGGCGGAGAGTGTCACTGGGGTGAGTAGGATGAAGGAACTGTCCTCTCCAAGACAGGCTGCTGTAAGATCAGCTGAGCTGTGGTGTTAAGACTGCACACTGAGAGGCTCAATGTCCTTGCAGAGCAAAAACATACCTGTTGGTGAAAGTAGGTTGCTGAATTGCTGCTGAATATCTGCATAGCCAAGGTCAAGCAGTGCCTTTTAGGATAGTGGCAATTACAGCCAGAATGAGCTAAAGCCTGCACTGAGCAATGTAATCACAGCATTACTAAGTTGATGTTTGCTGACAACATCAAGTAATTGGTGCCTTATCTAGATGGAACTACTTGAATGGCACATGTTTCTACCACTTCCTCCTTCGCTGTCAAGAATGCATTTTCTGTAGGAATTTAAACCTCTCCTAGTTTTCAAACTGCTGATATTAGCCAGAATCTCAGCAACAGAAGCATTCAGTTCTTTCTGTATATTTTTGAGCTGCTTTAAAAAGATATGTGTTTGAAGAATTGTTAACAAGTCTGGAAGAGTAGATATCCTCCTGGCCTTCCCCACGCCTCTCCCCAACCCCTGTGTTTTGTTTGAAACAAAACTAGTTCCTTTATCAGTGGATTCATAGCTGCGTTTTTAATTGCATGTTCTTACTTAACAAAAATCCAGTGGTGTTTTGTAAAAGCCATGTTTTCAGAGATGCTCAATTTGCAAGGGAAGGGGACAATTTGGTGGTTTCTCATAATGTCTTAAAGTAGCTGGGGTGTATTATTAATAAGAGGAAAAAAAAGACCAAGTTGTTCCAGAGACTGGAATATGGAATCTTCCACGTTTTATGTCACTGTTTGAAGGCAGGCCAAATTTGAACTGACTGAAAGCATGGATGGCTCATGTGAAGTGGTGGCACCTCAGCCCTGCTTTACTTGCTGAATCAAGGTGGTTCTCTGTGTGGGGTTACTTCTGGCCCTTTACCTAGTAGCCTGAGCCTTGAGCTTGGTGAGTTCTTGTGTCTCACCCTGCAGCCAAACTCCTCAGGTCTGGTAAGGTGTGTGGTCAGGGTGGCGTGGGAAACCTGCCCCGCCCCTGCCTTTTGTGCTCCACGTCGGTATAAATGCAAGATGTTCGTCTTCAGGGCAGCTATTAAAGTCAGTAGTAATTATTACAATAGTAACTTCTTATGCTGTGTCCATGCCCTTAAGGCCTTAACCAAATATAACTTAGATGATGATAATTAAAAACAGAAGACTGTGACCCAGTAAAATCCTTGAGTTTGACACAGACATCAATGCTGAGGAGGAATGTATGCATCAAATATATAATAAATAAAATGAAGCTGTGCAAATGTGAAGGAAAGATAATAGTTTTGTGTCGGTCAAAATAGCCCCAGGGCTGAGAACTGATTTGTGCTCAGAAGTTGAGTCCTTTCATGCCACAAACCAGATTTTGTGCAGTGTAATCACACCGAAGTATTTGCTTTGAGGTAATCACTGAATTCTGGTGCTTTTTCTGCCAGGGAGTATTCCACGAAACATTGTGTCATGTCCATTTGTCACCCATCCTTCCCATTTTGTTTTTCTTTTTTGCTTTTGTCAGCTTCTTACCACAGAGGCCTTTGTATCTTCCAAGTAGTTCTTCCCAGTTGCATTTCTTTTGTTTTCCTAAAAATAGTGAAGGTCTTTGCCTGAGGAGAGTGTGGGAACATTTAGATAAGCCTTTTGCAAGGGTCATTGGTATGCAGCAGGCTTGTGAATGTTTATGGTGTTCTGTCTCACTGACTCCTGGCAAGGGATGTCCTCCACCACTAGTTGTGACTTCCAACTCAAGCACCTTAGGAAAAACTGACTATTCAGTTCCTAGGAATACAAGGCTGGGACTAGGCTGAACCACTTACAGCTGGATGGAGGCAACAAAGAATGGGTCAACCTGGAAACAGTTTTCAGGAAAGAGCCAAGCTCTAGAGACAGTTGTATGTTGCTCTAACTGGGAGGAAGGGAATCCGTGGTCAATGAATGTGCATCCCAGCTTTTCACCAGTACTATCTGCTGCTTGCAATCCTCTGTTTGCAATGCTCTGGCATAGACAAAGTAATAAGTGGGTCGATAACCCCTTCTCTGTACCCCAGCAGTATTTTCCTATGCCTGTACTGAAAGTTGAATGGGGTTGCTTTTGGACCTGGTGCTTCTCAGTGTATTTTTAGGAACCAGGGAACCAGTGTGAACCAGACCACCAGCATCTGTGTTATGGGTCTATTTGAACTGCACTCACATTTCATGGTACTTCCTGTTTTCTTTCTTGTATGCTCTAGGTGACTTTGGAGAAGGTGCTGGGCATAACCGTTTCGGGAGGCAGAGGCTTAGCCTGCGACCCCAGAACTGGCCTCGTTGCTTATCCAGCAGGGTGAGTCACTAACCACATTGCTCAAAGCTAAAATAAACCATGACTGATGCATTAACATAAAGATTCAGGGTGTTTCCACTGTCATCTTCTATAGGAAGCCTATTTACTGCTCTTTAAACACCAGACAATGATGAGACTCAGCACTGTTAGTATAATTGGCAAGGGAGAGGGGTTGCATTATCAAATTTTAATGAGGTCCCTTTTAATGGAACTGCTCTCATTCCTCTTGCTCTAAGCTGGGAGTTAAATACGTTTTGTGGACTTTTCACTGTGTTCTGTAGTGTGATGATCATAAGCGTACCTCAGTGCGATTCTCAATCCAATAAATACCTAACAGAGCAAAAGATGCTTTCTGTGAATTGACAGAAGCCTTCTTGTAGATGCCCTGCAATTTATGACTTACCATGTTCCTAAGCCAAATGTAAGGAAAAATTTCTGGTTTACAGCCTGAACTTGCTTATATATGGGTTCTCTGGAGTGAAACACATCTGTCTATCATAGTCTAAGTCCAAATAGAGGTATCCAGAAGGAGACTTTGATGGAAAGCAAAAGAGATACCTATAGGGACATGGGTGAGGGCTGGAGAGGTCTCCTGCAATGCAGGAATCAATAAGTTTGGCTCTCCTTTGAGCTTGTTCTACTGGTCAGCAAGCTAAAAGAGAAGACAAAGGGCACTATCTCCAAGTCGTATTGCATGGACATACTCTTAAGACATGAAAGCTGGAACTAGAAGACAAGAACTTCCACATCAATTGTAGATGATGTTTTCAAGAGTATGATAAGTGTGCTAGCAGCATTTAAAGATTCTATGTTTGTGGCTAAAGTGAGAGATGGAGTCAGTGAAACTGGCTAGAAATTTTTGCCTGTCCTGGTGATACCCTCATTCACCAAATCACAGCATTGCTGTGGTTGGGGCAGCTTCTTGAGATCATCTAGTCCAACCCTTGTGCTCAAGCAGGGTCACCTCTAGCAGGTTGCCCAGGACTATGGCCAAACAGCTTTTGAATATCTCCAGAGATGGAGATGCCACCATCTCTGGGCACCATTTTCCAGTGTTTGACTACTCTCACAGTAATACAAACAAAATAAAAACATGAAAATAAAGGTTTTTTTTAAATTTATTTTTCCTTCGTGTTCAAATGGAATTTAATATGTTTTCATTTCTGCCTGTTGCCTCTTTTTCTGTCAGTGGACAGTCTGTTAATCTGCAGACAATTTGAGGTCCACCACACATCAGTTGGAATCAAGCATCCATTATGCTTGAACTCTTTGGAGCCAGGCAAACATATTCTGGTGTGTTTTGCCTCTTCCTGTGTATCTTTTCTGACACTGAATATGTTCACACTTGAAGTCGGCAAGGAGAGAGAGAAGAAAATGGGTGCAGTAAACAGGTATTTTGGGCTCTTGCATAGCTGAAGATAGGTTAGTTTTGTTAATAGCAATGTACTTTGATGAGCATGCCTGACATTGATTTAATCAAGTGTGAGTACACCTGGGGTTTCTTTTGGCTAATTAAAAGGCTATGTGGTTCCTTAGGGCTTTACTGGGGAATTACTGTCCTTACTTGTCGGTGGTAACATCTCATGGCCTGGGCAGGAATATACTAGATGTGTGTTCTAAAAGTTTAAAGGCTTGTATGACTTGCTGCTTTTCTGCCATGGTTGGCCTGTTTTGTGATACTGTTGTGATTTGCCACAATCAAGACAGTCTTGAGCTAACAATCTAATTATCTTGTTCAGTTTTTGGTTTTTTGTTTGTTTGTTTTTGTGGGTTTTTTTTTTGGTCCCTTTCTGATTTCTGAGTGAATGTCTCTTGATTTGGAAGATACCTGGCCTTTCTGGTACACTGGCTTCATTTTGTTTATTTTTGTTTCTATTTGAAATCACAGAATAGGTGGGGCTGGAAGGGACTGCACTGGATCATTCAGTGCAACCTCCCTGCTCAAGCAGGGTCATCCTACTGCACATGGCATGGGATTATATCCAGATGGTTCTTGAATATCTCCAGTGAGGGAGACTCCACACAGCCTCTCTGGGCAATCTGTTCAGTAAAGAACTGAACTGTCACCTGCACAGTAAAGAAACTTTCCCTCGTATTCTGGTGGAACTTCCTGTGCATCAGTTTCTGCTCTTTGCCTTGTGTCCTATTGCTTGGCACCACTGAGCAGAGCCTGGCTCTATCCTCTGACACCCTCCCTCCTGATATATCAGTATCTACTGATAGACACTGATGAGGTCCCCTCTCAGTTGTCTCTTTTCAAGGCCCAGCTTCCTCAGCCTTTCCTCATAAGAGATGCTCCAGCTGACCATTCATCCTCCTTGCCCTCCACTGGACCAGCTCCAGAATCTCCATGTCTCTCTTGCACTGAGGAGCCCAGAACTGGACACAGCACTCCAGATATGCCCTCACCAGGGCTGAGCAGAGGGGCAGGATCACCTCCCTGGACTTACTGGCAATGCTCTTCCTGATGCACCCCAGAACACCACTGGCCTTCTTGGCCACAAGGGCACTGCTGGCTCAGGGACACCTTATTGTCCACCAGAACCCCCAGGTCCCTCCTGGCAGAGCTGCTCTCCAGCAGGTCGGCCCCAGCCTGTGCTGGTGCCTGGGGTTGTTCTCCCTCAGGTGCAGGACCCTGCATTTGCCTTTGCTGGTTTTCAGACAGCTCTTCCCTGTCCATCTCTCCAGCCTGTCAAGATCCTTCTCAAGGGCTGCACAGCCCTCTGGAGTATCAGCCACTCCTCCCACCTTTGTGTCATCAGGGAACTTGCTGAGGAGGGATCTGCTCCTTCATCCAAGTCACTGATGAAGTTAAACAGCACTGGGCCCGGTACTGAACCTTGGGGGATACCACTGGTGACAGGGCTCCAACCAGACCCTGTGACAGTGATTATCCGTCTGGGTGACCACCTGGGTTCCATTGCTCAGACAGAACTGTGCGTTTACTGGACACCAAACTACTTAGGTGAGTCTGATGTAGCAGACTGGGTGTGGCTCGTGCACGGTTGTTTCATGACCTGTCCATGCAACTTGGTCATCCTCAGCTGTACTCCAGTGATTTCCCCATCCCACTGCTCATGTACGGAGGTTTTGCAATGCTGACATACAAATGCTTTGCTCCTCCAGTCCTACGCCTAAAAGGTGAAATTATGTAACAACGTTGTATTTTCCTAAGAACTCTTTCAACATACCTCGATTGATTTGACTGAGATCAAAACAGTTGCCCCAGGCATCATGACTTCATCTACATCAGGTGTACAGTCAACTATGTGAATGAGGACTTGTGCATAAGCCTTGGCATTCTTTGAGCATAATCTTAATTTGTGTCTCTGGTTTGCTGAAAATATTTTTTTTTTTTTTAAATGTGATTGTTTTTCTGAGTTTTCTCTTTCCTGGAGTTTCTGAATCTCCTGGGAAGTTTATTAAACTGATGAAAGAAGCAATTCCCTATGGAACAAAACTCATTCCAACTCCGCTGTTGTGCCAAAGAACTGAGTGTTAACATTGTTTTTTCCTTTTCTTCCCAATGGCTGTTGCACATATTATCCTTTCTCTACTTTGACCCTAATGAGGCTTCCTCTCTGGCTGTATGAGACAGCAGCTGTGCTGATCCTGGTATGTTTTTTGTGGGATGCTTGTGTTATAGGAGACCTTTTCTTCATGTCAGTGGTAAAGGGCTAAAGGCACTAAGTGCTGCAGATATTCCAGGCTACCACTTCGATGTAAAGCTGTTGTCTAGGGAGACAAGACAACATAAAAGAGAAAATTGTATCCTCTGCAAAGGTCTTGCATCTGCTGCCTGCATTCACCTGTTTTTATGTTGTCAAGTGAAACAAAGTTGAAGTTACTTAATTGGATCTTTGTTTGGGTTTTGCAGTGAGTAACAAAGTTGTTCTTGTGAGGGGAGTGGGGGTGTGTGTGTACAGAAATATACCAAATTTTTTACCTCTTGTAGTAGGACCAATGCTCTGACCTTTTGTTTCAGTTCCCCTGCTTTGCATTTTTCCTGCTCTTCTCACTTTATTCTCTTTAGAGTTTTTTTTGCAGTAGCTAGTTTAGGATCTGTTTCCTAGGAACAAGAAGAGAAACAAAACTAAGAAAATCCTCTAAAGATGACTAACATTAAAGAGGGAAAAAAAGGGGGTGTGAAATGTCTATCATTTAAATTCTAGACCAGCTGCTCTGATAGCTTTAGTCAGCTTATCTGGTTTTGGTTTTGTTTACTGTTGTTTTTTAAGCTTTGTAGGTTGCTGTGACTGATTGATTGATTTTACTTCTCATTGTTCATCTTTTTTTGGCTCTCGGCTGATCCTGATAGCTGGTTGGGAACCTGATCTTCAGGTGAGGCACTTGCCTGCTTGAGGAAGCAGCCTGTGCGTTTTCTTCTGAGGAGCAGGAGCGTAGCACTTTGTGCCTTTAGTGTGCAATGCCTTTTAAACACTATGCTGTTATGGTCTGGTCAGCTTAAGCATCCCTCTGGCTCTGCTTATCAATTTGGAGCCACTCTGATAGGTTTCAGGGATTTTTTTACATTAGTGTTCCTTGCTGGGAAGACTGGTATTTGGTACATAGCACATGTGCTGAGTTGATCAATCTCAACCTGCATATTCTTTTATTCTTTCCTCCTTTCAGCTCTTGCGTAGTTCTTTATGTACAGCAGCTCCTGCTAAAGGCAGATATGGGTTTAATATAGAGAATTCTCTCTGAGACATAGTAAAATGAGTTTCTTTGGCTTTCTCTCAGAAATTACTGTAGACGGTACAGACACAGGCCCCTGGCTAGCTCTGTGTGTGTGCACAGTACATTTGCTGAACACATGATTTGGATGCCCCTGTATTCTGTCCCATTTCAGAATGAATCATCCTTATTTGTAGATGGGAAGGGAGGGACAATAGAAAACGGATGATCAAAGTTAAAGTGAAGATACTGAGTCTTTTTTCCTACTAATTTTTGCTGTATGATCTGGTTGAAGAGTTAGACTCATTCATTCTTCAGCTTTATCAGCTTGGTTTTTTTTTGTTTGTTTGTTTGTTTTTTAATTTTATTTTATTTTTTTTTTTTTTTTTTTTTTTTTGATATGAACAGTTATATTTCAAAATNTTTGTTTGTTTTTTTATTTTTTTTTTTTTTTTTTTTTTTTTTTTTTTTTGAGATAGGACCAGTAATATTCCAAAGTAAATAATTGTATGAGTGCTTAAATCAGAAAGCTGAACAGTTGTCTGGGTCAAATTTTACTTTCCTGCAATTGTGCAATGCATGCTGAGTGTCAGTGCAGCAGGCTCTCGTGTGCCAACCTGCACTGCAGCAACATCCAGCCACAGTCTCATCTCTTTTCACTGTCTTCCCCTCTTGCACGCCTCATCCTCAGCTGATTTGCAGTATGGAGTGGAAGCCGCTTAACTCTGTCAGCCCTTCTGAGTCATACCCCTCCTGGCTGTCAGGTCCTGCACTGACAGGCAGTGATGATGGTCTCTGTCACAGCAAAGGGAGGAAGGGGATGAACAGGAAATGAGTGAATTGGTTTTAATCCATCCAGGAACCTGCTCAACACATGTGTAGCTGTCTCACATAGCTGAGTGGTAAATCCCTCTGGAAGCTGAAAGAATGAAGATTTTTCTTTTCCAGAAGTGATTGTTGGTTTGCTCTCAAATACTTTTTTCCAGTTCCCGTAGATAGGCTCTAAGGCTGAGTGGTTTCCAGCCCATCCACATGTGGAATCTCTTGGAAAGTTTTAGTCATAATTTTCCATCATTATGTGGATAGATTACTGTACAAGGTAATAAATTATCAGCTTAGAACAATTTCCTTTTTCCTTAAGATGTATATAACCCACAATGGAAGAACAACATTTAGGATAAACATTATGTAACTTGACCAGATATGATGTTGCTTTGTTCCTTTCTTCCTTGAAGTGGAAGGTTTTGGTCAGTTTGGTACAGTAAGAAATTGTGAGAGGCAAATCTAACAGGTGACTGTTGGTGAATGAGGCAAAATGCTATTCTGAACTGGGATCTTTTCAAGACTTATGACCACTTTGTCCAGGTTAGAATTAGTGGTGACATGGACAATTAAATCCTAATTTGTAAGATAACAAATATTCCTGCCTTATTTCAGTGCCTGTTTTTATTAACTGATTGATCTCATTGCTTGGGTGCCACGATGGTAGTTGCATTTAGAAAACTCTAGGTGCATGGAAGGAATACACTTCCTTATAGAGCCAATACATGGTACACGTGCAGTTTGAGCAAAGCTCTACTGCTCTGTGCAGGTACAGTAATTCACTAATTTTTGCTTAGCATAAGCATTCATGCTGTTGGGCTGTTTCCCAAATGCAGCCTGAATTGGTACAGGTATTTTGAAATACTTGAGCTGCTGGGTTGCCAGTAGATAAATCCACTTCTGCTGGTGCTGCCTCCAACTTTACTTGCCAAAAGCTCTGGAGGAGAAGTTCTGTGCTTTCTTTTTATGTTCTTTTGTAAAGGAGAATCCCTGTGGGTGGTGTCAAGATGTAGAAACCTACCATAAAATGAAGAAAAGTTCTTGTGTATGGTTCAAAGCAAATTTCAGCATCTTTGGTTACATCAGAGGCAGCTTGCTTTGTCCTCTTTGAAATCGGACAGTTGCCTTTCAAGAGTTAGACCTCTTTCCCCTCCTCATCTCCCAGGAATCTGGAGTGTTAATACATTTTTTCTGTGAGGCTACTGTGCTTAATGTACCATCTGGGGAGATTTTCCAGCTGGCACAATTGTGGTGATGGGCTCAGAGATGAAGATAAGAAAATCCCCTTAAGTGAGATCTTTGCACATAATTTGAATCGGTACTGCAGATTGGTTTGAGTTGGGCCATTACAACCGAGCCAAACAAAATTTTCTGTGTCAGAAGTGAACAACACTGGGTTTCAAAAAGATGTGTCCAAAAAGATGATAAAAAGTAGCCAAGCCCTTCCTTCCCTTTCCTTCCCCAGCAGTAGCAGATTTCTCTGGAGGAAGCAGGGATACTTTGTCTCTCAAGTCTCCCTGTCTTAAATACCCTCTGGAGAGAAAGGTGTAATCTGCACTGAGGCCTGAAGACCTGAGATGTAAAATACTTTGTTCACTACTTGCCTTTATTAATGTCAATTAAGAGGAGGGGAGGGTGTAGCTGAAGAAGTAGCTGTAGAGAAGAAGGGTGGGCTGAAGAAGGCTGATGCAGTCTTAGTTTCTGGCAAGAGAGTGAAGTTTGCACTTGGGACAAAAGAATGGAGATATCCTTTGCAACAGTGCTTTATTCTCAGGCCAAATAATTGTAATTGATATTTTAATTATCAGAGGTGGATTTAAGGGGCTATGGCCTCTCCTCTGCTCTCTTGCAGTTAACCCGTGACATTCACAAGTAACAGTCATGCAGTCTGGAGCAGTTGCCCTCTTCAAATCTAGATGGCAGCTGGATCCAGTTCTGAATCCCCATCATTGAACTTCAGACAGAAAAGGTCCTGCCTGCTGGAGTAGGGGCAGTCTTTCTTGTGTGAGCTGTTTCCACATGTCCATTACAGCTAGACAGGAATTACTATACATTGATTTTTTTCTTGATCTCCCTTTTTGTGAGTACTGGAGACTCTTCCACATTGAATCCATGCCTCTAATAGAACTGCATCTAAAAAGCAGAATTGTTTGCTGAACAGCTGTGTATTGATCAGTTCAGCTGTAACCTTGCTTGGTTTGACAGAAGAGAAGATGAATAAGCAAATGAAGCACTTCTAGCAATCACTTGGAGCTGTAGGCAGACTCCCCTGGTTTAAGTCTTTACCAGAATTGGAGTCAAACCTGTTAAATTGACTTCCAGGCAGTTTCCATCAGCCAGTCCCCTAGTGTGTGTGTGTGTGTGTGTGTGTGTGTGTGTGTCTGGCTGCTTTTGATCTCATCTAATTAATTAGAATTCTTTACCTTTGACAACCAGTGCAGAACATAATATTTGGTAGAATCTTAAATAATGAGCTAGCTGTGAAGCTTTGGACCTGCAGCAAACCTGTTGCCCAGCAGAAAAGGGAGGAAAATAGGACAAAACCTCAAAATAGCTGGTCAGAAAAGCTTCTTACTAAACTGGAGGGAAACTGTGTCAAGTCTGCCAAAAGTGCTGTGCATACATTGAAGACTGCAGCACTGGGGTGCTGTCAGACAGCTGGAGGGAATGTGTTGGGAGCTGAGCCCCTTAGTCTGAGAGCTCAGCTGCTGGATGGAGACTTGGTTAATGCCATCTTTGCCAGCTCTGGAGTAGCTCTTGTGGTGGACAGTGGGAATCTTGTGGAATGCTTGGCTTCAGACCTTGTGTGACTTCTACGTTGTGTCACTCTTGCTATTGAAAGACGAGTCGGGGCAGTGCTGACGTTTGGTGTTGCCGGGTCCCTTTGAGGCAGGCTGCTGTTGTGCTGTACACAGAGTGCTGTTCTCCTGTACACAGAGCTTCACACAGGCACTTGTCCTGTGTGCCATACGCTAATCTAGCCTTCAGGTTACAAGGGTTGCTGTTCTGTAGCCAGCCACTGCAGCTTGGGACAGATAGAGATGTAATATGATGCTTTATCCTACAGTTACTATTTGAGGATCTGGCATCAGCAATAGGTCTGATATGGCATCCTCCTTCAAGCCTCCAGGTACCAATGTATCTGTTTATTCCCTGTCTTTCAAGAGAAGCTATGTGATATGAGCCTTTCTCCCAAAAATTTCTTTGTGTGCCTCACGCTATCTGGGATCAGCCTGTGCTCATCCATGCTTTTGTAATTTCTCCTTTCTGTCAGGCACCTGGAAAAGGCTGGACTTTGCAGCTGAGCTCATTGTAGGAGTGCCTTGCTGCATTCCTGTCTGGCTGCAGAGCCTCCCGTCCCAGAAGGAGCACAATCTGTGCCTCCTCTTTCAGCCTGTCCAGTGCCAGGACCTGTGACAGGCAGTACCCACTCTCTGCACTCAGGGGTGAATCAAAGTTGAAGTCTGGTGGCCCTTGGTAAAAGTTTGCTGCTGTTTATAAAAATAAAACAACACAAGCCAGAAAACCTCAACCAACCTCAACCAAACTGATATCTGCCACAACAGGAAGCCTGGACTTGTTTAGACTGTCAGATAGTTTTTTGATATCTGGATTGAATTGAGAATTTTTCAAGGGAACGGTCCTACTGAAATGAAACATTCTGGGATGTGTTTCACAAATTTGTTCACAGGAAATCTGTAGAGAAAGGGACTATATCAGAGGAGGCAGATGCTTTTTCCCAGAAAGAGCAGCCTGAGGGTCTCCTTAGGATGTGGGAACCCTGCTTTGAGTTGAGCAGAAAACTGAGTTCAGTTCAGATGTGAGCTGGTAACTCTGTTCTTCCTTCCCATTCTCACCTTCAAATTTGCAGAGCTGGGTTCAGGAAAGTCATGGAATCGTAGAATTTGGGTTGGAAAGGGACCTTTAGAGGCCATCTAGTCCAACCCACCCTGCATTGAACAGGGATGTCTTCAACCCAGTTTGCTCATCTATCACCCCTCTAGACAACCTGTTCCAGTACTTCACCACATTGTTTTTTGTAAAAAAATTCTAATTTGAATCTCTTCTCTTTTGGCTTAAAGCCATTCCCTCCATTTCCTACTACAACAGGCCCTACTAAAAAGTTTGTCCCCATCTTTCTTCTAAGTCACTGTTAAGTATTGAAAAGCCACAGTAAGGTCTTCTGGAGCCTTTTCTTCTCCAGGCTCAGCTCTCAGCCTGTCCTCACATGAGAGCTGTTCCAGTCCTCTGGTCATTTTTGTGGTTCTTCTCTGGACCTGTTCTAACAGGTCCATGTCTTTCCTGTCTTGAGGATTCTACACTTGGATGCAGTACATCAGGTGGGATCTCACCAGAAGTGTGTTGTTCTGTATTCTTGGTGTTGCTCTATATTTGGAATGATACCGGGGGTTTGTCCAAAGGACAGGAAGATTTTTCTGAAAAAAGCCAGCAATAGGGAAGAGCCCAGTGTATTGTTGGGCATAGGGAACAGACTTCTTTTTTTTTTTAATGTTTTTAGTCTATCACGGGACTGGACGGTAGAGAAAATCACTTTGTTTCTCTCAGGTTGCACCTTTTCCTAAAAATAAAAGTAACAGTTTTTTATTTTCTCCCTTATAGACAATAGGAGTTGGGTATTAAATAGTGACTATATTTAAAAAAAAAGAAAAAAAAAAAAGGGNGTTCTCCTGTACACAGAGCTTCACACAGGCACTTGTCCTGTGTGCCATACGCTAATCCAGCCTTCAGGTTACAAGGGTCGCTGTTCTGTAGCCAGCCACTGCAGCTTGGGACAGATAGAGATGTAATATGATGCTTTATCCTACAGTTACTATTTGAGGATCTGGCATCAGCAATAGGTCTGATATGGCATCCTCCTTCAAGCCTCCAGGTACCAATGTATCTGTTTATTCCCTGTCTTTCAAGAGAAGCTATGTGATATGAGCCTTTCTCCCAAAAATTTCTTTGTGTGCCTCACGCTATCTGGGATCAGCCTGTGCTCATCCATGCTTTTGTAATTTCTCCTTTCTGTCAGGCACCTGGAAAAGGCTGGACTTTGCAGCTGAGCTCATTGTAGGAGTGCCTTGCTGCATTCCTGTCTGGCTGCAGAGCCTCCCGTCCCAGAAGGAGCACAATCTGTGCCTCCTCTTTCAGCCTGTCCAGTGCCAGGACCTGTGACAGGCAGTACCCACTCTCTGCACTCAGGGGTGAATCAAAGTTGAAGTCTGGTGGCCCTTGGTAAAAGTTTGCTGCTGTTTATAAAAATAAAACAACACAAGCCAGAAAACCTCAACCAACCTCAACCAAACCCCCAAAAGCCACAACAGGAAGCCTGGACTTGTTTAGACTGTCAGATAGTTTTTTGATATCTGGATTGAATTGAGAATTTTTCAAGGGAACGGTCCTACTGAAATGAAACATTCTGGGATGTGTTTCACAAATTTGTTCACAGGAAATCTGTAGAGAAAGGGACTATATCAGAGGAGGCAGATGCTTTTTCCCAGAAAGAGCAACCTGAGGGTCTCCTTAGGATGTGGGAACCCTGCTTTGAGTTGAGCAGAAAACTGAGTTCAGTTCAGATGTGAGCTGGTAACTCTGTTCTTCCTTCCCATTCTCACCTTCAAATTTGCAGAGCTGGGTTCAGGAAAGTCATGGAATCGTAGAATTTGGGTTGGAAAGGGACCTTTAGAGGCCATCTAGTCCAACCCACCCTGCATTGAACAGGGATGTCTTCAACCCAGTTTGCTCATCTATCACCCCTCTAGACAACCTGTTCCAGTACTTCACCACATTGTTTTTTGTAAAAAAATTCTAATTTGAATCTCTTCTCTTTTGGCTTAAAGCCATTCCCTCCATTTCCTACTACAACAGGCCCTACTAAAAAGTTTGTCCCCATCTTTCTTCTAAGTCACTGTTAAGTATTGAAAAGCCACAGTAAGGTCTTCTGGAGCCTTTTCTTCTCCAGGCTCAGCTCTCAGCCTGTCCTCACATGAGAGCTGTTCCAGTCCTCTGGTCATTTTTGTGGTTCTTCTCTGGACCTGTTCTAACAGGTCCATGTCTTTCCTGTCTTGAGGATTCTACACTTGGATGCAGTACATCAGGTGGGATCTCACCAGAAGTGTGTTGTTCTGTATTCTTGGTGTTGCTCTATATTTGGAATGATACCGGGGGTTTGTCCAAAGGACAGGAAGATTTTTCTGAAAAAAGCCAGCAATAGGGAAGAGCCCAGTGTATTGTTGGGCATAGGGAACAGACTTCTTTTTTTTTTTAATGTTTTTAGTCTATCACGGGACTGGACGGTAGAGAAAATCACTTTGTTTCTCTCAGGTTGCACCTTTTCCTAAAAATAAAAGTAACAGTTTTTTATTTTCTCCCTTATAGACAATAGGAGTTGGGTATTAAATAGTGACTATATTTAAAAAAAAAGAAAAAAAAAAAAGGGATAATGTGGAAGATGCTGTGTTGTACACCAATCCTTACCTGTGCTAGTTTGGACACTCTTCTCCCAAG